>DWNA01003277.1:0-10286 GCA_018249835.1 Heliconius besckei
CTCGGCCATCACCGTAGTAGCTTAGAACGACATCAGGGCCTTGGTTCTCTGACGGTTAATGCTGTTTGCCCTATTGGCATTTACAGCGACACCGGTTGGGTAGGGAAGAGGGTACTCTGTCCCTGATGAAAAGCAAGCACTACGTGGCTGCCTGTGAGGAAAATTAAATAGAATGCATCGGCCGGGTATCGAGCCGGTCGCGTGGCAGCCGAGCATTTTACCACTGAACCGAGTGGCGAGCCGTTTCGCAGCAAGGATTTTTTGATATTGTAACAACTTCTAAAGTACTTATTAAACTGAAAAACAGTAACAGACAGTTTTGATCTACATTAAATGGGCAACGTAACTAATACACTTATTTATATGCTGAGAGTAAGGGGTAAGTAATACTTGAGGAGATACAGCTGATGTGTCAACGGCGGGATGTGTCAACATATGTTTTTCTCTAAAACTATTCGCAATTTCGAAATAGTGTAAAAAGCAAATTTTATCTTCGTTTAACGTAGAAAATTAATAAAGTATTTTAAAGGATAAGGATTAATACCATTATGGAAAAATACGACTCACAATAAAAAATATATTGAAATTATTATTTTTAGACAGATATATGATCACTACACGTTATTTTTAAAAAATACGAATATGCTGTCCCGGACTTTTTTGTAGATCTTATTAAGAGGAAAAATACTCCAGTACATTATTTTCGTGTAGTACTTACCATTAAAGCAGCGCATGCGCGAAAGTGTCTCAACGGGTAGGAGTCTACCCGTCCAACGGTCTGGACTTGAACCTATAACCTTCGCTTCCTTTGCATCATATGTATCCAATGATTTTTTGCTGTACATTTCATTATATTATAACATTAGTTGTAAAATTAAATGATACAATAAAAAATATTTATTTGTTTCATATAACCACTAGGAAAAACACATGTTGACTAGGTACCTACAGTAGGTATAATAATTATTAATATATAATTTTCTATTACGTCACATAGTCTCTGTCTGTCAAAAAAATGTATATAATATTTTTTTATATTCAATGAAAATAAAAAAAAACAAAAATAACTGGACTGCATATAAACTGAAGAAGAAAATAAAACGAGCCCATTAGCTTATTTGGAATAACAGTCGGGACCCAATTAAATTTTGTAGGGCAATATTAATATCCTTGGGAATTTAAAGTAAAATTGTCAAAATCTGTGGAGACCTATTAATAGATTTCCGTGCTAAGTGTAGTTTTCCCAAATTTCATGGTAGACAGAGAACGTAGTGCTAGGATACTCCTGTGTCCTATTTTGGCTAACTCGCTCTCTCAACTCTCGCAAAACTAAAAACGATCTTGAGCGAACTAGTGACGTCATTATGTCGTATTAAATGCGTAGGCAGTGCGTACCTACTACAAAATACACTATATTTTTGTTAACTAAGGATTGAACGAACTAGGCTTCCGATTGATCAATAAGTCATTACTCACTTATGAGTGACTAATTACTAATGTTTACGTTGTGATGCTGTGTCAGGGTTTACCTTATAGTCTAGGAGGTAGCGATTTTTTTCTTGATGGACATTTTTTTTTCTTAATAGGCACACAAACAGTAATTGCGACGGATGTGGGTTCTTTCCCCACATGGGGGAATAGATATTTTCATTTCCTCTGGTGACACGCAACACGCAAAGCCGCAAGAATTTGGCAGAAAATGGGGAAAGAGAGTGTCTTAATGAGTAGGTCCAAAAGAAAAAGGAATCTCCAAAAGTAAACAGAATACACAACTATCGTGTTATCGTGCTAATTATACTATTTATTTTATTGAGTCAAATTTCTATAATAAGATAGTCTATTTCCAATTTTCATAGGTATTACGTTACACAGTTTAGATAAAAAGACATTTTTTGCGAATAAATGGCTATTGAGTCCATACGTTTTATATAAAGAATAAGTATTGCAAATATTATTATGCATATTTCATATATAATTTGTGAAAAGTTATCTAACTTTGATTTTTTCTTCTTTGTTATGATTGATGAAATTGGACACGTAAATTTTTACGCCTGTATCAATTTCCATGTTAAAATCGCTAGATTTTTCACAATTTTTACCAACGATATAAGAGGAAACAGAAAAAATAGTTTCATGTTATATCCCGAATACAGGAGAGATATATCCCGAAAAAAATGTAAAAGACAATTATTTTTATTACATAGTAGATTACTGTCAAGTTCGTCAAAGTAATAATCCTAGAAAATACAAACTATGATGAAATAATATGTCGAAGTATTGTGACATTTGCTTAGAAAAACTATAACTTTTGTATGGTTAGTCAAAACGAGACTAAGTTAGAATAGATTCATTTTAATAAATATGCAATAACATGCAATCAAAGGTAACATAGTGTTAAGACACTTCCAACATTTGGATCAATTTTCGATGTGATACAACTTAATGCTTCGCTGTCTTCTTACCAAAGCGATCTGAAACTAAAAATTACTCATTTTTCCTATCGAGAATTGAACCAACAACTATCGCGTTTACAATCAGATGCTGCATTTCTTAATATAATAAAATAGAATTTTATTACCAAAATACGCGTAAATCGTGCATTTAATTATCAGTCACTAAACAATTTAGCTCTTCCGCGGTCTAATTGTTCTGTTTACATAACAGTCGTAATACTTACCACATGATAGTAGTTACGGAAGATTTCATATGGCTTTATTAATATTTATAGCTATGAAATCGCACCAATGTATGAACATATTTTATGTCTATTTGTACTATATACAGGGTGTTTTTGTCAGCACCGTTTTAAATGAAACCACAGCTTAAACTAGTCTAGGTATAAAAACCTAACACAGTTCTCAAAAATATTTTTCCCAAAAATGAAACAGTTTATTTTTCAAATAAAATTAATGATAAAGTTATCGTTGGAAGAGTCGCAGTATTGGCCATTAAATCCTAACTTAAGCTATAAAGTTTTTATAGCTTTGTAGTTACGAATTTTTTTCTACATTTATTGTTAGGCGCATAAGGTACAGCCGTAATGAGCTACAAAGGCAGCCAAATTTTTCTAATATTGTTTGTAATATTTAATAGGTAATATATTGTAGTCATCACCATCATTAAAACTGACACTACTTTTCATAAAATAAATAACTTAGGCTAGGAATCCAAGAACACTCAACACTTTAATATAAAGTATAAACAAAAACATTACCAACATAACAAGGTATTACTATTCTACGTCCATTAATACTTAAAATCGACTACACAAGGCACGTCATCCATAACAACATGATTATTATATATTCAGACCACGACTATTATTGAACTAATTCTTCCATATGACTCTACTCGTATTTATGGATAATAAAATGATAAATTGGCGCAATGAAGATAGCATCTGACTGGAATGGTGAAGGTTGTGTGTTCGATACCCACGCGGGAAATTGTATATTTCGTTTATGTTCAATTCCCTTCTCTAGCAGACTAATCATGCCATTAAGTACCACCACTTAACACGCAATGTCTCGAAATTTTAATGGAAAATGGAAACGAAGTGTTTTAACACTTGGTTCCCTTTGCTGTCTCTACCTACACTGAATTATGCGAAATATAGCGTGAATTTGAAAAAGAAATAAAAGGCACAGACTATTGTAATATCCATATGACGATTATAATACGTCGAACGACAATAATAGTTAGTTCACAAAAGTGCTTATCTCTATCAGCGATCTATTCCAGTTAATATGTGGAAGTAGATAAATAATTAATACAATATAAATAAAACAAAAAACAAGAAAACATTTATAAATTATAAGAAAAGTTAAGACACTCTGGTACACAAGCACATACACGGACATTTTCCGGCAAACTATTGTAAAATTGTTCATTGTTCTATATAAGAAAAATGCACTCTATGCAAGCGATTGCATTCATCGTAGTAAAATCCCGAATATTTTTCTAACGTGACATTTTCAAAAAATGTATTGAGATCCAGTTCTCAACACATTAATTTCATAAACTTTTTGCTTTAAGGATTTTTTAAGGCTTAAGTTACAGATAGCGCGAATAGCAAGCAAGAAAAGATTGATTTTATAGCGACTAGTAAAAGTGTACCACAGGGTAAAACGCCATATGATATAAAACCATTAAAGTAACTAAAGTAAACAATGTGAGCTGTTACCACGTCAATTATTAATCGATTTTTTAATCGCAATAGCTGCTGCAGTTGCCGCAAAATTTTTTGCTTTAAAATATTTTTTATTCCGAGAGGGTACCGAACTTATGACCATATCACACTTATAATAAAACGCTGTTCCAATAAAAATATAATATTTTTTATATTAAATACCCTTAAAAACTAAAACCCTTAAATTTCGAACCCACAACTAAACTGGAGCATCATCTTATACGCCTAATTGCACCACACATTTCCAAAGTAATCACAAATAAATAATAAAAAACACATAATTAGTATTTCATATCAGTCAGCTCCTATACTACATAACCTGTTGGTAGTATTTATTCGTATGTATTTGTAAGAATTTTTTAGTTTGTCTCCAGCGGGCATTCAGTTCGCACGATGTACAAAACTTGTTTAAATTACGTTTAAATACATCGTTAAAATTAACTGAAATTTACGAAAAAGAACCTTTTTTTTAAGTGAAAAAGATATTTTTAATTGCTTCTTTAAAAAATTATGAAAACTGCTAAATTTTTCAAGTTACAATGAAGTTGTTTTTGTTTACAATTTTAGTTTACTGTGCTGTGAATTGTGAGGATGTTGGGTAAGGACTTTCTCATTTCTATTTTATAGGTAGAAAATAAGAAAAAAACGATTTCTATCTAAATTGCTGAAGAATTGCAACAGTTCAAAAAAAATATTTATTAATTTTCTTCTTATTTTCATATAAAAATATTATTGATAGATCTTTACATGTTTTGCATTTTATTTGTTTCTTTTGCTTATTTTCCTATGAGGCCGTTGCGGCGCGGTAGGACAGCGCCTGATTGAAAACGTAATAATTCAGGATTTGATCTTCTGTGCGTAGATAATATTTATTTTCATTTTGCCACTCTGGTAAGCAAATTGTGGTGTTGAGTTTTACCACTCAATACGCAATCTCTCAAAATCTGCGTGAAAAGTGAAGAACGAAGTGTTCCTCTGGCATTTTACTGTGCGGGAATAACGCAAAGCTACCTTTGCTTATTTTCTCTTATCTTGATGAAGAAAAAATAAACATAACTTTAAAAAATTAATGATATTGCACAATAAGTAGAGAGTAAGATATCTTACTTTTTTTTTTTGAAAATAGGTGACTAAAATTTATTGAACAATTATCCTTTGCATTTCTATTTCAAGGAAATCAGAAGAACATTAAAGAAGAACTTAGTGCCAAGTCACTTTTCTATTTTCTGCCCATATAGTACGATTAAGTCATTAAGGGTTCCCCTAACTAATCTGTACGTTTTAACTGTACCTCTGCACCTTATGTTCATACTTAGTTTTATAGAAATTTCGTGTAGTTTGGCGGAAATCAACGTTTCTCTTCTTTTTGTTAATTGAGTGAGGAAATGAAAATAATGGGAGTCGAACCCACAGCCGTATTTATATTTAGGCGCTCGTGATGTACCATGACGACCTGTTTATTTATTGTTTCTTACTTATTCTTATTTCTTTCCCACTTTAAAGTTCCTTGTTCTATTAATTTTATTTGCCTTCAAATTATTTAAGCATAAAATTTTCTAACAAAATAGGACGAAATCAATAATTTAATAATGGAAAATTTTATTATGCAGAAAAAAATTGAAGAATCTTCCTGTTTAATTTAGCTTCGTCAGCCAAACACGCTTTCATAAGATTCGTATACAAACAGACAGTGAGACAGATAAAGTTATAAAAGTAATTGTTTAGGCTTCATTAGTCTATATACATTGTAATATATTATGTTTACATTGCAAAAAATCCCACTTATTATAAATATATATTAGTTTTATTTTTTTCGCCGTAGTAACAAGATATTGCGGCATTGAGTTACGCCACTTCACACGCGATTTCTCGAAAATTGAGCTGAGTGTCTAAACACTAGGTTTCCTCTGCCTAACCCCCTAATACGTAAAACAACGTGATGCTAATAGAAATAAACAAACGGTGTTATAATTGAAATTTAACATTCCTTTGTAAAATAAGACAAACTTTATGTAAATTAGCGCTATTTCCGCATAATAAACAATATACAATAAGAGAACGTAGAGTGAAGCCATGATGAAATGAAAACAATTCAAATATAATAATTCTCTTAATTGCAAATCGAACCCACTACCGACAGTCTCGCAATATTTCCTTCGTATTTGTATTAAATTAAAAGATTTATTTACGTTATATAAAGTAAGCGATTTATACAATGATGATATAATCACGTTCTTGTTTCGTAGTTGTTTTATTGATTGTATTTCTAAATAGTGAAGCTATATGGTTGCAGGTTCAATTTTTGTGCAGCGTTAGGTGTAAAAATATTGTTTACGACTTTTTTTTTATGAAATTATTTTCTTAAGAATACTTATGTTATGTAGGGCTTATTTATTAATTTCACGCTGTACCTTGCAAATAGCAGGGTAGGCAGTAGACCTAGTCTTGAGACACTACGTTGCCCATTTTCCACTTTTCACACATTTCGTCGGTAGTGCGCTAAATGATTATTGTATATCCTCAAATGGGTATCGAACTCACAACCATCGCGATTACAGTTAGATGCTGTCCTATAGCGCCTCAAGAATATTATACCATTTATAAAGAAATATACTAAATTTACTGAACAAAAGCGGAAGAAAAACCTCTACATGTGGATAACATTAACATTTTTATTGATAAGATCCAGATGTAAATGTCGCCATATTGCTGAGACCAAAATACTCTGTTCTGTTTTTATCCAAAATACTCTATTAGTCCAAACATTTAATGATGTTGATATTTGCTAATACAGCTATAGAAACATATGTGTTACATATATGGAATTTAAAGTCAATTAAATGATAATTAACGTCAGTGAGTACTGCAAATGGGGGGGGAGAATAGAAAAAAAACAAATAGCTTTACTTGAGGCTTGTAGATTGAAATCCTCATGTCTACACTGCTGAAGCTGAAGAGATTGTTTGGTTCAACGTGCTAATCTCAGGATCTGTGACATAGAATTGGAAAAATATTTTTTGTTAGATAATCCATTTATGAAGGAACGCTACAGCACTCGTCTGTTGTATTACATTAGGTTAATAATATCGATTTTATTCAATAGATAGATACCTAGATACCTCCACAGGTAACTTTACAGTAACCTCGGATACTTAAGTATCACAGTTCTCAGTTATTTCCATTTCACCATGCAAGCGACGCCGCATGTAAAAGCTAGTTTATAATAATCATGAATATGCAAATATTGTATATGTATGAACAATCACGTTTTCAACATCCCAATGTCATTTGTGTAACTGATTCAGCATAGTATTATTATTAATAGTAATATTTCCCATTCCTATACGTCTGATCGGTATGACCTTAATTATTATATTACTAACTAAAGTCTCATACTTCGCCTGCCAATACTTCTAAATAAAAAAAAAATCAATAAATATTTTACCTCATATAGCCGGGTAATTGAAGGGAATCTAGTGTTAAGATTACAGACTTGAATGTCTACTTTCCGAGCCATCTATTCGTCTCGACTAGAGCGGAAGAATGAAAATAATTTAAACATAATCATACCCCCGAATGGGCATCAACCCCACGTCCGCACATATTATAAATTGAAGAAAAATGGAAAACAATGATTTTCTATATTTTTTTAAATAACCCTAGAATAAAATGCTTAAAAACAAGCACTTAATTAATATATTTGTACAAAATTAAATACAATTAGATAAAATAATCCAATTTAAATATTTATCGAACTGGCGACCTCCTCGCTCGTCTACTAATCCCTACTGACCTAGTAACTGACTGACAGGCATAGGAAGTGTAGGAAGTAAATAAAGTCTGTAGTGTTATATATAGCCTTGACATTAATTAATATATTTAAAAGAAAAAGTTTGTATAAATATTTGTAAAAAAGTACAATTTGCATAAATTTGTATGAAGATAATAAAACACCGTTGTAGCGAAGCATAACATTACCTGACCTGCGATGGTTGGGTTCGATTCTCACTCGGAGGGATAAATTATTTTCGTATCTCTCCCTCTCTCTCTATCTCTCTCTCTCTCTCTAGTAGCGAAACAAAGCCCTGCGTTGAATTCCGCTCAATATGATGTCTTAAAAATTGTGTATTAATAACAATAGGTTCCCTTTACTTACCCAGCTAAACTCACTTAACAAAAGTTTAACAAAAAACATGATTCCCACGAATGGAAATCGAACTTAAAACCATCATCGTTTACATTCAGACGCTGTCTCCTCCCACGATGAGGTCATCTGAACACAAAAAATGTATTTGTATCGTACTGTTAATATAGCCTTGACTTTGAATTTCATAGTTCACTGACACTTATCTAATAGACGTAGGCGTTGTGTATTGAAATTAAATTTGAGGTTAAGCTTCAGTGATTGAAATCAGTCTTGGATGCGGTTATATATACCTACGAGTATTTATAGGGCAGTTGGTAGGTAACCTTCCCCCTTGGTGATTAGAAACTTACCTGATCAAGGTATGGAACCCATAACCTTATAGTATTCTAGTACCAATTCATAATAAGCTAACTGCTGAACTATAGAGGCAATCACGTTTATACAATAAAGAGGTCGACGGCGGCTTTGTGGTATAACAGCATTGAACTGCTTTATATTAAGATTAATCAACCTAGATTTATACCGGTAGTATTTGCAAAAAATGCGTTTTTAGAACTAATAAGTACAATATATTTTAATATTATTATATTTTAATTCCGAGGTCATCGTAGCACAAAGGAACAAGCATGCGTATGGTAAACGCGATGATTGTGGGTTTGATTCCCATTCGGGGGAATGAAATATTTAATATTTTCATTTTTTCGCTCTGGTAGGTTCTAAGGTAAAAGTGTGGCGTTGAATTCCACAATTCAAAACGCAATGCCTGAAATTCCGCGGAAAGTGGGGAACAGAGTGTCTTGACACTAAGTTCCCTCTGCCTACCCTGCTACGTGCGGGATACAGCGTGAGCGGAGAGTAACTTCTACAGTCTTGCATTAAGATTCGCAATAGCGGTGATAAAAATAGCGATTTCATTATATAAATCTAATGCGAACACATCCATTCGTTTCAGGATTACACCGGTGTCTATATGAATCGTTTAGAATGGAATTCGGTTAAGTGCTGGCTCAAGTATGTACTGGTCAAGTACTTCGTTGTTATAGTGGATAATATTATTTTTTCTATAGAGATAGAGTCCCTGCTATATCCCGCATATAGCAGGTTATGCACAGGGAACCTAGTGTTAAAACTTTCCGTTCCCCACTTTCTCCGCTGGATAATGGAGATCGAACACACAAGCGTCGCGCTACAGTTACACCTTTGGGCCCCTGCGCCACGACGGCACTTTTAAATCGATTTTTTTTCTTTTTTGTAGTTTCACGCTGTATCCCGTATATTGCAGGGTAAGCACCTTGTCTTAAAACACTTCGTTGCCGAAGCTCGGACTAATTTTCAAGACATTGCGTGCCATGAAAATTGGTTGCGCAGAAATCGACACTGCACTTTATCTTTGATAAGCAAATGGTAATAATTAATTCCGTCAAGTAGAAATTGAACCCACACCAATCACTTCTACATAAGGGAAATGTAATATGATAACTTATTCCTATTTAATATTAATAACCTCTTTATTTGGCATTTTTCGTTGACCCAACGTTATCGTCTAGATATGGAACAGTGTCGGTAGGTCATACCTACATTCAATAGTCCTTTGTTTAGATCCACTGACAGTAATATTTGTTTTTTTTACATTTTATGAAGAAAAAAAGCAATAAGTATGAGTAAAATATATTAATTTTTATGTTTTGAATTTCAATGCTTTTTATTGATAGAGACTGAGAAAATTGACATTTTAAAATGTACAATTTTTATGTTTAAATTGCATTTTATATCCTGATCTCAATTTACTCAAGCAGTTCTCTACAACATGTTGTTAAAAACAATATATTACAACCTACACATATCCTATACGTTAGAACAACAGAATAATAACTAAGTACAGTGCGGTTGACGAGTTGTGGCTTTCTTAATATTAACTACAGATGACTGCGCAGATTCGATTTTAAGATT
>DWNA01003278.1:0-10286 GCA_018249835.1 Heliconius besckei
ACATAAAATAAACCAAATACACTTGCTACCAAAGACATCCATAGCATTGAAACATCATTTTTCCATTACCTAAACATGTTTGTCAAAGACAACAAGTTGAGACGTCCTCCGACAAGTTGTAACTTGTTAATTAATTTAATCAAGATCGTCTTTCAAAGCTCTGGAATATTTTCTAAGGGACGTTCAAAATACGCATAAACTAATTGACATAAATTCCCTTA
The DNA here is from genome assembly GCA_018249835.1 of Heliconius besckei. Classification (NCBI taxonomy): domain Eukaryota; kingdom Metazoa; phylum Arthropoda; class Insecta; order Lepidoptera; family Nymphalidae; genus Heliconius; species Heliconius besckei. The sequence continues at coordinate 222 of DWNA01003278.1, forward strand.
ATGGATGTCCTAATTAATAATGATTCGGCGTGAAATTTTAAATGAGGCGAAAACTCTTGAAAATTTGCCCTTCATTTCTAATTGATGATGGAAACTTGATACAAAATGTATATCGAATATAATAAATTGTAGGTACTACCAATTTGTTGAGCTTCACGCTGTCGCTGGCTTTCCATGGGAATTTGTTCTCGTATAATCCGTTCTCGGTTTTTTTTTCAGCTTCAGGCTGTCTCACGCACATAGCAGGGTAGACAGAGGAGCCCTGGAAACTTAATACCTAATAAGACACTCCCGTTCCCCATTTTCTGCCGAATATTTGAGGCATTGCGGGTTGAGTGGTGGAACTCAACGCCGCTCTTCGCATTGTTACTAGAACAAGGAAATAAAAATATTAAATATCCTCTTAGTGTTGCAGACCTATCTAAATGCTATATTTCATCTTCCTGAGTAATTTGCCCAGTTAAATTTGAAGCCTCTAATAACGCCAATACTACATAACTAACGCTACTTGAAATAATACATTTTTTCATTACAAATATAAAATAAAATATAAAAAATATATATTTCCCAATAAAGCTATTATACTTGAATGTATATTGAAAAAAAAGTCGAGTGGTTAGTTCTGAAACCGCAACGGAAATTGGACATCATAGAGAAATATTTTTATTGATTGGTGGAACTGTTTTTTTTTCTAATTAATTTACTAGTCGAGGTTACAGCCCTCATGTTAGAGTAGAGTGTTGTCGTTATATGAGAAACATTACGGGTTTGAATAATTATAGAAAATATTATTATAATAAATTTATTTGAGGCCAATATGGCTCAGCTGCACTGAATATTCCCTGTGAGTGTTGGCAGAGTGTTGACACACTAATGTGAGGACACTCCGTTCCCCCTTTCTGCCCTTTCTTATCTTTCAATGTATTGCGTTTTGAGAGGCGAAACTCATAGTCGCGCTTTGCCATCTTACCAGAGAAAATGAAAATAATTAATTCCCTCGACTAGGAATCGAACCAACTGTCTCGTTTACAGTCAGACACTGGTCTCACTTAGATAAGTATTTGAATTTCAAATATATTATCAATCATATACGAATAACGAGAACATTTCTGCACATCACGAGTCACGTATGTATGGATGTTTCAACGTTCCACTACACCCCTAATGTATCAACGCCTCGAGGAACGATATTTGTGTAAATCTATTCATATTTCATGTTAGATTGATTCTAGAAGATGTCGATTGGGTTTGGAAAACATATTTCGCTTACTTTACATTGTATACTTAGAACTTCTAGCAATGCAGCCAGAGATAAAGGAGGAATGTCCTCCGGAAGGAGTTCGTCATGTTTTACTGTAAATAACCTTTCTCTAGTATCATCGATACTGTATTCTCGACAGTCAACTGATTCCTCTCGCTGCTTCTTCCACCGCTCACTCTTGCTTCATTTTTCATACAACTCTCTCATCACTCATTCTTTTGACATGTTCTTATCTAAGCCGTCTGAAAGATAGATGTTATTTAGTTTTTATATAGTTTTTTTAATATGGATTTAGAAATATTCTCTATTTAAAGACACTCGTTGCTATCTATCCATCAATCACCACTCGCAAGTCTTACACCGCCCGCAGCGCACTGTAGACGTATGACGGAGCTCCCTCGGGCGAACAATCGATGTAAGCGAGAATGTGTAGAAATATATTTTATCTTTAAAAAAATGCTTTATATTGCGGAAAAAATTTAGCATATACTTAGTCTTGTCATAAATATTGTTACAAAGAAAAATATATTTTTATTGTACGTAACATTTATTACTATTACAGTACTTATTATTATAATTCGTAAAGCTTATTCGAAGTGGTCTCCATTGGCTGCAATACACATCCACACACACACATCACACTTGCGCCACGACTGGCCTCGGACTCAAGTATAATATTATGACCATAGAATTTATCGATGTTTCTCCTGTACTGGATGTGATAATAGCTCTTATCAATATATCATAAACAGAAATGTATATTATTATATTATATAAATCCACAATAATACTATAAAACTGAAGAGCGCGTTTGCATGAACGGGTTAATCTCAGGAACTACTACTTCGAATTGAAAAAATATTCTTATTTGTAAATCACGGCGAGCACGAGAACTCTTAGAATTAGAATGTGGCATTAGCCATAACACAATTCTTAAAACTAGAATGTGTCATGACACAAGTCTTCCAATTAAAATGTGTCATAGCACGATTTTTAGTTATTCCCACATCCTCACGACTACAGTGGCGAAACCGTAGATAAAACCTTGTTTAATACAAAATGCTACCGCCGCGTCGTCAATTCGCTACCCCCACTTTATCATTCAAGGAATGTTTCAGTAATATTTGCTTAGAATTTAGCTGACTTGAACTCACGCCGACAGTTCTATCGCCCTTTCAATTTACCTATTTCATTTCATATAAAACAGAAGTATATAAATGTAGTTTCTATCGACAAAAAGTGTGAGAGGTAATCTAATTTTATACTCTATTGCGTTTTCTTGTTAGTCTCCCGTTTTAAAGCTTTAAAGTCTTTCTTTTTAATATAAATATTTTTAAAAACAATTAAAATTACAAATAAGATGAAGCCAGTCGTGGTGCAGGGCCACAAGTGTGTGATTGTAAACGTATGCGGTTGTGGGGTTGATGTCCACTTGAGAAAGAGAGTGCATTGTTTCGAAAATTAAGTGGAAAACGGGGAACGGAATGTCTTGCAAAGACTAGAGGTGTTCCTCTGTCTAAAGTGCTCATGCAGGATCTAGTATCAGATAACTCATGTGTCTGGCACAGCAGAAAAGCAGGCTAAAAAAATCGTAAATACGGACGTCGTGTCCGTACAGATCAAGAAAAATTACAAAAATCAAGTAATTGTAAAAAAAGTATATATAAACAAACATAAACATACTTCAATTACAAAATAAACTGAACTAAAAAGATTGGAAAACTCTTGAAAAATATATATATTTACCGAAAAGATGTTGAACATCACAACAGTCGCTTAGCACATTATAATGTTACACGCTAACTTTTAACTTGATATTATTCGGAGTGTTAAAATGAATATTCAAAGGAGCTTAAAGCTTGTTTAATCAGCATTCATAACGTTATTTATTTTTGGAATCAGAATGTCCCTTTTCGTAGTAAAATAGAATAAATCCCCACGATTTATACTGAAAATCAAGGTCTTTTAGGGACAATTTCAGTGATTTTATGGTAGATAAAGTTTTTTGCGGTCCAGATAAAAAATATCTCTACACTCTAAAAATATATATTTGGAAACCAGATGGTAATGACTTTGCAGGATTGAAGATGAACCTAATCCTTCTGTACTAGTCATGAGTAGAGGAAACTTAAGGATGCGTTTAATTTTTTTAGGGTGAGGATAGAAATAAATTTTATTTCTTTTTGTATTAGAATTGAACCTACAATCTTCGCAGGTAGATGTTTTCTCACTACACTCCTACTTCTTATTTTAACGTATCTTCCCCATTGCAAGAGATTACTCCAAAATGTACAAATAATATTACTTTTATATAATTTATATACAATATTATTGATATACATACACATATTCCCTAGATGGTACCGGGAAACACCTGGCGGCGTTCTCCGAGAGATCCGAGAGGGTGAAGGCGGAGGACGGTACAGCATATCTTCAGATGCTCTCACCATTAGACGAGCTGAGCTTTCTGATGATGGACGATGGGCATGTCGAGCTGCTAATGCACATGGGCATGTCACGTTGAGACTGCATCTGGCTTTGCGTGCACATTTGACGGTACATGCTCAGCCACATACGCAGGTGAGTTAATTTTGGAATAATAATTGTTTTTAAAGTTTATATTTTCACTAATATATTTGAACGTTCATAAGAACATATATCTTATATAAGGCAAACGAGCGTATGGGTTACCTGATATTTATAACCGCCGCCCATGATCCCATGTAGCACCAGAAAAGCTTCTGAAGCGCTGCCAGCTTTTAATGTGAAGATAGAGACACTTTTTGAGATGCCCATTTCGTATCGACCTGGAAACACTGACCCCCAGTTTCTGTGAAGCCAAGTTGGCTTTGTCTTCCAGATGATCACGATACTGGCAGTCACTCGAAACGCTTTGATACTGGGTGCGGCTTTAGGAGGATTGTTATCGAATACTGGTGACATGGCATATGGGGTTTTTTTAGTGTTTGACGCGCAAACTTGAGTCTTTTGAGAGTTGAATTGAAATATTCTCAAGGGATGCCTCAACAGAAGTCACAAGTTTATTTCAGCACTGGTCGACGTTTTCCCAAGAAAGACTGGCACGGTGCTATCATCTGTATAGCAATGTAACTTAGAATCCCCTTACATATAATTGATATAGAAAAGAAACAGTAAGGCACACATGTAATCGGAGCAAAAACTGACGCTCCACTTTCATCAGTTCTCGGAAAGCCCGAAAGATGGAAGTTTTAAATAATAACTTAATAGACGGAGCACGCTGCGACGCGACGCCACGACACAACGCGCCAGCTTTTGGGTTCGGTTTCCAACATCCCACTCAAGGAAATACAATATTTAATATCTACGTTTCCTCGATCTGGTCCTTCCTCGAGGCAATGCGCTGAAGTGTGAAGGTAAAAAAATAGTAATAAAATATATGTTTTACATAACTTTCTCCAATAAAATTAATACTTTTCGCTAAAAGGTTCACTTTAGCAAAAAATCACTTTAACGCTGCAATAAGCTGCACAATTTAAGCTTTTAATTCCAATATTTTACGTAGAGCTTTAGTAAATAGGTCATCAAGTGAATGAGTAAAAACTAAAAGCTCTCTTAATTATTCCGAATTAATAATGAAGTCAACACACGACCATTTCCCTCTCGATTTAACCATGCGGTGTTTACGTATTTTAACGCCAGCTCTTTATGAATCTGAACTTGTATTGTAATAATTTTTAACAAAAAAAACCAACTAACAAACATAAAAAAATACAGTCAAATTGACAATCTCCTCATTTTACAGATCGGTTAAAAATAAAAAAAAAGCTTTACGCAGCTTAACTTCACGTACCGTTTCCCATTTTCCGCCCTAATTTTGAGACATTGTAAGTTAAGGGGAGAAAATCAACGCTCCACTCCTTTTGTTATCAGAGCGACAAAATAAAAAAAAACTATTTCCTCCACTGATCCTCCACAATCCATACCTATATTATAAATTCTTACACTTATTATTATTTTTTAACTTATTTTAATTATTTAGGCTTATATTTTCGAGGCCTAGCAGCGTCCGGGCCCACTAGTAGGTCTATAAATTAATTATTAATTACAATACATACATAAAAAAAATAAGAATTTTATTAACGAGGACATTGAGAAAGCCTCGTTTAATTATTCCGAATAAATAATGAAGCAAACACACGGCCATTTGCCCCTCGATTTCACCGTGCGGTATTTGCGGCCGTGATTTTAACGTCAGCTCTATCTGAGTCCGAGTGACGCGCTTTTAATTGCCGTACAACAGATTAATTTGATTTGGACATCGCTGTTCTGTACTGAAAGTGGATATTCGCAGTTATTCTATATATAAGAAACTTTTCCGTTACTGAGTGGCTGATAGATCTATAACTGAAACAGATAGATTTTGAAATCTGCAAATTGGTGCATATGTAGGTTGGGTGGGTTTGGTCAGGAAGAGAGAACCTCGGGAACATGCGAGAATCGCGAAAAAAAATGTATAAGAAAAGTTCTCATAGCCCTAGAGTACATAACAAAGGAAAGTAACAACATTCATTACACAACACAACGCCGGTGATAAGAAAAGACAACAGACGTCATATTCACCTGTTTATTGATCTGTAATACAAACAGAGAGGCGGGACGTGACGGGTGGCGTTAAGTGTCAGTAGCACTTTTGTAATGTAAAACTGGTATGGTGTTTTCGGGTGTCTGTTTTATTTAATACTAGTGGACCCGAACGGCTCCACTACGGCTACGGCTACGCCCGCTTGAACTATACGAATGTTTATTTAATATATTTATGAAATTATTTTCAGTTTTCAATAGAGAGATGAGTTAAGCAAGCTCATTTTGGGTGACGTTTTCTAACAACAAACTTTGCAAATCGTTGCTTAGCAACGACGGTTGTTATTAACATGGCGGAATAAATTGCATGTTAAATTAATAAGTATTTTAATATATTGGTATATACCGAAAATATTACAAATATGAGAGATAAAAGTATCCAATGTTCATCCCGAGACCCTCAAGTATCTCTATATGAGTACTTTATCACAATTAAATTAGCAGTTTGGCCCTGATTGCGTAAAAGACAGACAGACAGAGTTACTTTCGAATTTATAATATAGGTATGGATGGATTATTATTATATTTTTTTTCACGTTGTATCCCGCGAATAAGCAGAAAAAATACATTTAATTATTTTTAATGTTTTATTCACACACCAAGACTTAAACGAATCGGGACACAGACTTGCGCCTTTTGTTTACCGTCCGAGCGTTCTAGCCAATTACCTAGGCCATACTTTGAACACAATCAAAAGATACAAGCATTTATGCATGGTTTTCGCTGCGTTTTGTATGAAATTCGCAGCGTAATTAACACCTATAGGGTACTCTCGTGGACCTCCAGTTAGGAAATTTGACACGAAGTTTTCACTTCGAAGCTTTCACTTACAATACAGATGAAAAAAATACGCACTGTCTCTCTCAATGCTCGCACTAGACCGGTTTTGTTGTTTTTAGTTGAGGTACCTATACGAATATCTATTTATATAAGTTATTATTGTATTGTTTGCTAGAATTACTTCAAATTTTGAACTTGCATAACAAGGCCGAATTTTCTGATGCCAAAACATTTGAGTAGGCCCGGCCCACTCTTTTCGATTCCCAAAGGTTCAATTTACGAAATCCTGTCTTTGCAAAGTGGTATACGCAGTAATGTTACCCTCAATTTCTTCGAAGGGCCACTAACAATTTTGGGTCCGATCTTAAACAATCAGTCCGCTCTCGCTTCGCCTTTATTTTGCTGAACAAGTAACCTACTTCGTTGACTATTTAGAATAAGGATGTAGGATACTATACTCGTATGTTGCCAGAGTTTTCTACTTTAAAATTGTTTACTCTTTTTAACTATATATTTAATAATATTTATTCTTTTTTTTCTTTTTCATCTTTAAATATATTTTTTTTAAATATACTGACGAGAATGTTAAAAAAGTTATACATTAAATTAATTATATTTCGCGCTAGATTTCGGCTTGATCCCCACAAAAAGAGTAGTTTATGATTATTTTCGACACTATATATTCCGTTCCTCACGCCCCGCCCAATTTTCAAAGCATATTCAGAATGGGAACTCAACACGCTTTGTCTTGTTACCAGAGAGGAGAAATAAAAATTACTCTTACCCCTGAGTGTGAATCGATTCGAGGCTATGAGTTCAAATCCCATTTAGCTTCGCCGCTGGGCCATAACATCGTTAATTATATACCGCTATTGTTACCTAAATATAATATGTCGGATACATTTAGAATTCTATAGAGCGTTTCTATACATTCAGTTGATGTAAACAGGTCGAACAGTTGCCGTCCATTCACAGGGCACCAGGAGTCGCCACTTTGAATATTAAATGATATTGTTCTATGCTGACTGCGAATATACGCGTCAGAGAAAATTCTTAAGTTTTCTTATAAAAATTTTTTGTTGTTTTCTCACCTCATTTTTAGTGAAGCACCAATGTCATGTAACAATTGCCTTGTAAATATTTTTTTATAGTATAATTTATCAAAATTATTAAGATTTTAGTCCTAGCGACTAGCTTGTGGCTTCTTCCATTGCATTTGCATGTATTGCATAATTATTTATTTTCCCATCTGAATTCATTTGGTTCTTTAACAACATTTACATTTTAAAGATACATCGCTTGCTAAAATTTCTGCCAATTCAAAAAAACACTTATTTTGTAGCAATATTATCGTATCTGTATATTTTTTTTATGTTGAACAATTTTTTTTATTTATGAACCAATTGTAATAAAACAAAACAGTACATTTAAGGGAAGTTTGCCAAAATACAAAAGTGAAAATGCGAGGCGTTAAGTTCCGTTACTCAGATGCGGAAAGCAGAGAACGATGTGTAACCATCCAGTAGGTACATAACGTTACTAATATAACCAAAAAAAGAGGTGGGGGAACTTACTGGAATAATTTTTAAAATAACTGGTAAATAATTATAAATATACATTATAAAGTATAGAACAGCGATGTCCAAATCAAATTAATCTGTTGTACGGCAATTAAAAGCGCGTCACTCGGACTCAGATAGAGCTGACGTTAAAATCACGGCCGCAAATACCGCACGGTTAAATCGAGGGGCAAATGGCCGTGTGTTTGCTTCATTATTTATTCGGAATAATTAAACGAGGCCTTCTCGATGTCCTCGTTAATAAAATGCTTATAATTTTATTTGAGTGTTATATGTACTTATATGTAAACGAAAGGACAGTCGCGGCGTAGGTTCGATTCCAACTCGAGGAAAAAATAATTAATATTTTCATTTCCTTGCTCTGATAACGAGGCAAAGCGCGACATTGAGTTCCGCCACCCAGCACACAATATTTCCCGGTTCGGCGGAAAATGGGAAACGAAAATGTCTCAATTGGAACGGAGTGCCCTAAAACTAGTTTCCCAGGTCCCCTCAGCCTATCCTGCTATATACGGGATACAGCGTGAGTCTAAAAAAAAATAACATATAAAAAATATTTGGAGACCCTCGTAGCAGAATGGGACTGCGTCTGACTGTAAATGTAACGATAGTGGGTTCGATTCCCATTTGAGAATTATTTTCATCTTCATTCTCTGGTTACAAGACAAACCGCAGCATTAAGTCCGGGAACCATGTCATATGCGGGAAACAGCGTATACAGATATTTAAAAAGTTAAACGTTTTGTAGCTATTTTTCAATTCCAGAGGGACGTGCGTTGACACGTAAACCAGTCTAACCATAATCGATGGACAAAAAAGTTTGGGCCTAAATACGATGTCAATTAAAATTTAAATACTCAATTCGAAAGGCCACCACTTCAAATAGTAAATGATTGCTTGTTTTATTGCGGTATTTTTGTCTTATTGCATTTTTTTTTGGTTGTGAGTTCGATCCCCACTCGAGGAGATAAAATATTTTTTAAAATTTATATTTCCATTTCTTCGCTCTGGTGTTCAAGTAAGGCGCGGCGTTGAGTTCTGCCACTCAACACGCAATGCCTCCAGAATTTTTAGGCTTTTTATTTATAGTTTATATAGCAAATAACAAGGTGGGAGCCATGTTTTAAGTTACCCAATTTTTGAGACGATGCGGAGAATTGATAATAATTAATTCCCACGAATGGAAATCAAACCCATTACCATTGCGTTAACAGTCTATGGCCTCAACATTTTATAAAATCATTTATATAGATATACTTCCATAATATATCATTATACGTTCAAAAGTGCATTATCATTATAATGCACGTGAATTACACTTCATAATGGTCGATTAATGCAAATATCATGTTTAATGTGAAACACGTAACGCAGTAACTCTAGCTGAATGAATGGCGCGTCGGAATTTTGCTTTAAAATCAGTATATAAATTAATCTATTATAGTATATCGAATGTTGTCATACATATTATATGTAAGTATATGATTTTATGCGAACTTAAATTAATATATTTTTAACCGACCGGTTTAAATGCAATCAAAAATTAAACTACAGTCATGTAGCGGTAGAGCATATGAGTGTTAACTTGACGGTTGTGAGTTCGAATGTAAATCGGGAGAATTATTATTTTTCTTCCTTCATAAAGAAAACAAAATGCCCTGTTCAGTTCTGCCACTCAACACGTGACTTCCAAAATTGAACGGGAAATGGCGAACGTAGTTTTAATATTAGGTTTCCTCAGCGTTCATACAGCGTACTATAAAATATAAATAAATATAATAACGGTATCATTATCTAAAGATTAGTCTATAGATTAATCTC
>DWNA01003279.1:0-10286 GCA_018249835.1 Heliconius besckei
TACTATGTACGGTACGTGAAGATAATAAAATAATTTAATTTACCTTGTTAACTTTAGGTATGGCTGCTTTCGTGTACAAAGAGTCGTCACTCTTCATAGCAGGAGTAGGTTTCGCTTCTACTTTGGTTGTTTCTATTTTAGGTTTTGGTGGTTCTGATGGTTCCTAATCATGCAAAACTGGCACTTAAGTAAAGCTATTATTAATTTAACCTTAGTTACAAATTTACTATTTTTTATTATTTGGTATTTATTCATTAGAAAAACTACATCCTACTACAAATCATTATGGACAACAGTAGTTTGCGAGCGACTATGCAAAAATTGTTAGTGAAATTAACAACAAATACAAATTTGTAATTTTTTACCTATAAATATGTTTATAGATATTTTCCTTCTTTTTTCAAGTTCGGATGACCGAACAGACACACAGAAAACACCACAGACCCTATAATAGTTCCGTTTATTTATTTTGCGGTATGAGACGCTAAAAATATACAATTACAAAACAAACCTCAGTAGACCATCCATACGGTAGTTTAGCCAGTTGGTCTTTCTCCGGCACCGCCTTGGAAGATGGCGGACTCGTGTAGTCCAAGTGATTTTTGAAGGAAACATTCTTAGTTTGTTCCTTTTTAGGTTCTTTCACTTCTTTGACTGGTTCCGGAGGTGCAGAGGGTTTTGGTCTGTAAATAATTTAGATAAGGTTACAATGAATAATTGGGTTACTTTTGTGACCTGAAACATATCTATACATTTAAAAGTAACTGATTGGCAAATTCTTATTAAAAATAAAATCTTGTCATTTTTATAATAATATAATAGACAATATATATTGGCATTAGAAAGTAGGACTATATTTTTGACTCTTTATATTTTTTTAGGGATTAGAATATCCATCCAACTCATATATGTAGATAAACTTAAAACAGATATTTTGAAAGACTAGCGAAATAATAAAGATAGAAATTATAGTACATTTATGGTCGTTATTAAACTAAAAAAGAGTTTATTGTATGATGTAAACAACATAATAATATCTACGCTTATCTACTTGAAAATACTGACTTGTCGGCATTTTGCTGTGTCTGCATACTGATATACTCTGTCTCAGCTCCTGCAGAAGCGCTGAGGCTGCACACCGACGTGATGTCGCTGGTCTCTGCAACGGGGTACAAATCTATAACAAGGTTTATTGTGTTGGTTATTTTGTATGGAGATGGAGGAAAATAGTGATTTATCACTTCGTTCTGACACCGTCACCGAAATTACTTGACTCCCCAATATTACCGCGTTAAGGCAAACGGAGGACAAAGAGTAAGGAAGCAGCTCATTAGCTCTTCCACCAAGACCTACTAGAACGAGCACGACCTTCAGACAGACAGATGAAGAAAATGACAAAGAAGAAGTGTTACTCTGCTGCATCGGAATGGGATTTTTTTGCTAACTCTATACTTTACTGTTTGTACCACAAATACAAAAGTGTTTAACCAGTTATATCCTTTGTAATAATAATCTTCTTTTTACCCGCCATTCTGTGTATCTCTTCATTGCGAATTCGATTAGCTAAATTGACTTCGCATATCCTACGAAGAGATGGCATCTCCACGGCTTTCATGTTTCTTTCATTCTGACGATGCAATGAGCACCGCATCATCTGCGTACTGTACAGTAAATTTACATTCAAGTCACCTACTTTTACTCCCATATCACTTTATTTCACCCTGCAACAGCATTTTAAAATGTATAAAATTATATATTTTTACCTGGATGACTTAAATTCTCCCTTGGAACTGGGAGTCGAGTGCGCTGTGTCGCTGGAGACTTAGAATCTCTAGTTGATGACTCGGAGCTGGCGTCACTGCCTAGTTTACTTAATAACATCTGTAAATATGAAAATAGGGTAGGTACGGTAACAAAATAAAGTTTAACTAAAGTAAGCTCTTCTTACGGTTTCAGGAATTGAAGGGAGACAATATAGTACAGTCAACGAGTCGTGGCCGCCCAAAAGTTGGGATATCGAAAAATTTACGCTTTATTTACTCGGAAAGTAAATAATCAACTGTAAGAAAAATTAAGTCTGTGCATGTAGCCATCTACTGCTACATCTCGTCGACCGCGCCGTATAGACTCGTGGGATGTGTAGCGAGTATTAATGTAAATTAAACAATTATCACCAAATAGTATTATCAAAATCGATATCTTTCCTCTGTAATGTCCACCTAAGTATATGTCATCTATATCTGCATATGGAGATCAAATCTCATGGCACGAGCGGCGAGTACCAATAAATACCTGCAGCTCGTTGTCTTTGGCCTGCAGCGTGCGCCGGTAGCGGTTATTGTACTGGCGCAGCTCCTTGAGGCGGCGCTCGAGCTCTGGGCCCGGCGAGCGGCACTCGTGCGGCGCGGCGGGCCGAAGCGTGGCGCGGATGCGCGCGCCGCCGCCGCCCCCCGCGCCGTTGCGCCGCAGCTCCACTAGCTGGGACGATATACATTTAGAAATATATCAGATTTTAATAAGCTAACCTTCATCACATTAAAATTCATCAGATTTGGGCGCTGTCAAAAGCGGTCAGCTGTCAAAAGCAAAAACTTGGTAACTTTAGCCAAGCTTCGCTTCCGTCATTATGCACAGTAAATGATATTTAGGTCCATATGGCGAAGGAGAAAGCCAATCTCCTGGGCGCTCTCCTTGCCTCGAACTCGACTTTGGATGACCGAGGGACAACGCCACCGACCATTTCGTGGTGTCAGAGCTCAATGCCTGAGGTAAAGTTCAATCAAACAGCTGTTAGGCGAGCTCTGGACATCTACAAATCGAGCGGGCCAGTTGGCATCTTTCCTATATTTTCCGCGTTTGCTTCGGCACTCTTAATGGGTCAGCGCATTATACAGACTCGTGAAAGAGCCACCCGATCCCGAAGAAAAGTCATGGTTCCGATCCATATTAATAGAACGTTAAAAATTTTAAAAAATTGCGAAAATAAAAGATCTTTCTTATTACTGGTATCGATTGTATATTAATCTGTTACCTTTGGTACAAAAACCAAACACAAAGTGGCTGTTGTGCAGAAAATGATGAATATTGCGATCAACACGAACAGAGCATCTTTATGATCAGCCAATACCTGTAACATTAAAATTCAAATTCTTATATTCCTCAATTCTTCACTTTCTGTTAATTACAAACTCAACTTTGAGCTTAAACAATGCAATTTTGAGATAAATGGTCTTGACTGACGGACAGACAGACAATATAGTGATCCTATAAGGATTGCCTAATAATTCTAGTTCTTTATAGTAATTCTAGTAAGGTAGGTGGACCTGGATAAGCGTGTTAGTAAAAGAAACAATCTTACCAAAGCTATAGGAGCTCCCATAATGCACATAATAAGGACATTATAAACAGAAAGTCCGATATGCTTAGAGTCGTTCAACGCTGGAATCGACACGTGACGAGTCTCCCACGCCAGGAAAGCACCGAATACCTGCGAACATATGTTTTATTGAATTACTTATTTGTTGATGTAGGCATGGCAAGGGTAAGATTGTAATCGCGATAGTTCTGGGTGCGATTCCTAATCAGGCAAATGAATTATTTAATATTTTACGTTTTCGTTTCGTTTTTCGATTGAACAGTATGCTGTTGGCCATATGGGCCTCTATAGCGGCACCGGGCTTGGGGAGGCCGAGCTAGACGAGCTCTGACCTTGGCATGGCTACCGTGGAAGGTACCAACAAAAGAGAACACAGTGGCGCAAGGGCGTCTCCTTTGAGACTCGGACCGCGACTCGCGAACACCGTTTATAGTGGGGGGCTTTGCTTCGATCGGTTCGACCAAAGCCTAATTTATATTTTAATTTCATCGACTAATAAGGCGAGTGTCGAGCTTCGTCTTGCTAAAGAGTAGAATTTAGACATCTAATTTTCAACCTGAAAGGAGATAAAAATCACACTTCTTTCTTCTCTCAAAGTCACAATTATTTCGTTTACAGTTGTACCGAAACTTGTCAGTATATATTTTTCGTAAAAAATAAAGACTCATTGTAAGAAAATATCTACCGCAATAGATTATCTATGTCTAGGTACTCTACAAAATTAGAAAGACAACACAAAACATATAAAATATATATATTATTTAAACTTACCAACAAAAGTCCTTTATAAGCGTATATAGCACCTATGAAGATAGGCATACGTTCAGACTGACAGTACTCGTTCTCTTGCACTATCACTATGTCTTCACTTGTGGGGTGCGGCTGCAAAAAAAGTGAAACATTTAGGTTTTAAATAATTTTGTAATGCTGTGATGCTGTAGAGTAATATGCTGTCTCTGACTCTAGCATTTATAGAAAATGACTGAAACCTAAGCTAATATAAATGTAGAATATTTATTAAAAAAATAAGCATTTTTAAATACATCATGTTTGGAAATGGTAGGTAAAAATACCAGGCCCATTAATCTATCTCCCTTTATGCTCTGATCATGTGAGATCTGGGTGATAGTTGAGAATAACACATATGAAATATGTAAATATTTTGTATAATTTTGCTATAATATAACAATACTTATAAGCGGACAAAGCCGCGTCGTGGTCGCTAGTAAAACATGAGAAAGAGAAATCCTCACATAAGCCTCCATCTGCTTGGTAGCTCTGTAGAAGGGGTCCGATACCTGCCACGTGGTCATGATCGCGAAGTCGACGCATAGCAACACGCCCACCACCATGAACAGCTGGTAGTCTTTTATGACCTGGGAATATTTTTTATGTTTTGACAGCAATGGTTAAATGCTTAGGTTAAGTTAATTTTTAGGATTCTGTTTATGTATTATTTCTGTTAGTGTATGGGCTTGCGCGTGTGAATGTGCGCGTGTGAGTATTTTAAAATAATGGCCGCTTGTAACCAATATTTATTTTCAGAATTTTTTTTTAGTTTCACGGTGTATCCTGCACATAACTTGATTAAATATTTCATTTCCTCCAATGGGAATCGCTCTACAACCTATATCTTATTCATGCTTGTGACTCTTAGCCACGACTGGTATTTTCAAACCTATTAGAACTTAATAAAATCAGCTCAAAATATTTAATTACCAATTTTCACTTATTATTTATTTACCACTACATATCAACAATATTCAAACAAAAAAAATATCGGTAAAAAAAAGAATTTAAGCAGCTATTCATAATAATAAAAAATGATTAACCTTCTTATTCAATTTAACATCTGTAAATATGGAATGCACTCTCCAAGTCTTAGAGAACATCGCCCCAAACGCGAGACTGAACCCCGCCATCAGCAGCCACGCTCGCGCCGTGCAGATGTACGGGAATGCAGCTGGGTTACAATATTAGACGAGATTAGTATGTTTATTGTAATATTATAGCCATATAGAAAGCTTTATTAAGTCGCATAATACAATATTATCTTTTGAATGGAAAATCACGATGGGATAAAAAATTAAGTAGTGATAGGTGTGATTATTACAATAGGGAACATTCTGAAATATTTTACATACAAGAGGGTTCTGGAAAAATCCATTAAATGCAGTAGTTATATAAATAAATAAATTTAAATTGTTTTTGTTGCTACTACTACAATTCTAGGTACTCTCATCCAAATGTTACTTGCTAATGTCATGCTTTATATAAAACAGCGATAAGCAATTCGGCGTGGTGATACAAATGATTGAAAATGTACACTTTATCGAAGGGAAGATAAGAAACTGAAAATACTCACACACGCTCGATTGTAAAGCTTGAAAAGAAACAAACCAAAAAATCAATAAAAGCAAAATGGGTAGGAAGAAACCAAAACTTGGAAACATGCTGTCGACTCCGATGACCTAGAACACCTAGGTCTTTCTCAGAATCTAACAAAAGGGGGTTCCCAAAGTTTGGTCACAAGTTCAATTCTGCTCAGGAAGCTAAAGCTGGGGTGTTAAATCATTACCTCTGCGCGAAACTCCCTGAGAAAGACCTAAGAATCAATGAATACGATGAGATGACGTGCCTGCTGAGCTGCATGCGAATCGAATGTGCTACTATTGAACGTTCACTTTAAATTCTGTTTCCACGAAATTACCTTTATTCCGAAAGATAGAATGAACAAACATACACATCAATAATAGTTATACAGATTTATTGTAGTAGTCATTTAAGTAGACAGAGGTATTAGGAAAAATGCAAAGAAAATATAATAAAAATAAGATCGTATCTTCTAACAGGGAGATACAAAATCCTACAATTTTTAAATCTAGCTTTTTTTCTGTCATTATCTTTTTTTATGTCGGTTTTATTGAATTCGTTTTTTTCCCAGGTGTAATGTATTCTACAGGTCTCTTTATTTGTTAGTATACAGTACTTAAAATAATAAGATTGAAAGTATGACTACATAATACTTGAAAAAAAAAATGTTAATTTCAGCTGAATCGGTAACCCAAAATATGGCTTACAAAAATTTATATCAGATTAAACAAACACCGCGACAAATAGGAGTAAAGAAAAGATAGTGAAATCAATTAAACTGCTAACACAAGTCAAGTCCAAATTAGACAAAAAACAGATACAAATAAAATTAGATAAAATATAAAAGAAAGTTAAAAAAATCGTATTACCAATGCTGCTCAAGCTGGAGTCGAGTCCGAGGAAGATGACGCTGAGGTAGGTCAGCATGCAGCCCACGATGATCAGGTTGTTTAAGTGGGGTGATGACATTTTTATGTACCTGATTGGTCATTTTGGAAAATTAATGGCCAGTTTTCATTGTATCAGAATTTTATTTTATTATTACGAGTTGTTAAAAGCTTTAGGATGTTTTATATTTGATTTAAGCTGTTCTAATATTTTTTTTATTATTACTAAAACCTATTTTTAATGTGTGATTATTTTTATTTTATTTCATTTTCATTACTGTTTCATAATCACATTTTACATTTTTAAACGAGTCATTGTATATAAAAATTGTATTTACTTAAAATAAATAGTAATTTTCCTAGATTGTTAGGCAGTGGCAATAATGAGATTTATAAATATTTTACTGTAGCCGGAAATATAGGCACTGAAGTCGATCATTAAAACTCACCTCTGATTCCTATAATGTATATTCATAGCAAGAAAACCAGTCGCCAGGAGTATCCCCAGTACTGAACACGACACTAGCACTGCGTATATTGTTATGTTCACTTGCGTGTGCTCGATGAGGCGGAGAGTGCGGTCTTTTGGGGGGTTCCTGAAGGTTTAAAGAGAGAAAAATCATTTTATTATTGTGAGGGTTCATTAATTTAAAATATGTAGTTACTTTAGATAGTGTTTCTATTGTTTTGGATTAGGTTAGTTAAGAAATTTATATGTTCATAACGAGTTCCGGTATATTTGGCTTTAATTGCAGAAGATTTTAGGTATTTCTGGATGTTTTAATAGTTTAATAATTAATTTAAGTAATTTTTCTATTTATTTTCAGTAAGAAAGTATGGTAGTTTACTTATTACTTCTTGTCGTGCAATGAAATATGTTTGATATAATTATCATTACTGTTTTTGACAATGCAAGGTACGGTAATAATTCATTTGCATTTACTTTAGTTATTATTTATATTATAGCGATATTAATTTATATGTATTTATAAAAAACACTCATCAAAAGAAACCTACTTTCCAATCCACCTAAAAGGTTCCCCAGTACCCAAATCGAGACGATCTCTCTCTGCGCAGTATTCTCCCACCTTCACCTCTCCCGTCTCTCCCTGGAACTGCTTCAGGAGGATGGAGGCTTTACGTTCGTTATCATAGAAACGGACTGGGCCCTGGAATTAGCAGTATATATTAGGAAATGAATGTTTATGAATTTCAGATTTGGAAACTTAGTGAAATTAAACCATTTCTATTTGACAAAATGTCTATTTGAACGTAAGGAACGGAAGTGTTTTAAAGGGAAGGGTGTGCGCTCTACCTACTGCGTACGGGATACAGCGTGAAAACTTACTCACCGTAACGCCCTCAAATGTGACATTGCTTAAAGCATCCAGGAACAGTTGCTCCCACTCCTTGTCTCGATACCGGAAGTCCTGCACCGTCTTCTCTTTGTACTTCAATTTGACACGATGTGCCACTGTCTGAATAGCAAGTGCCATTGCCCAAATACCTAAGCGAATAAAATATTTTAAAAACTGACGCTGATTAAGCGGCTTAAAAAATACCTGCCTGTTTCTTTAAAAGATGTTTTAAGTTTCGCATTTTCTTAGCTCTGACAGTGTAAGAAGAGATAGCGTTGAAAGTTTGATTGAATATACAAGTTTTATTAAAGTTTAAAGAGAGTTTCTGATTAAGCTTTGCTCAGCGCTAATTTTCTACACGTACTTAGGTAGCCGTCGCAGATTTAATACATTATTTTTATCATAATTGTTCAAAAACGTTTAATCAAATTTTTTTTAATAAATTTACAGAAATTTAATTTTTTAATTTTATATTTTTTGTAAATTTAATTTACAACAAATATAAAAAGAAGAAAAATGAGGCTGGTGCGTACCGTCATAAGTGTATCCGTGGAATCTGGAATATTCTATGCCACGTCTTCTGTCGTACTCCACTTGATAGTCTTTAGCAGTCTGAAATAATAGATCAATGTTAAAATGATAAATTTTAGGAACATTGAGAAAGAAAGAGAAAAAAAAAGAAATGAAAATATATAATGTAATAATCTACATAATTTTTTTAGCTTCACGCTGTAAAAGCTGCCGCATAACAGGGAAGGAAAAGAGAACATGGGAACCTAGAGATAAAACACTAAGTTGCTATTAAGACACTTCAGTTCCCCACTTTCCGCTGAATTCCGCAGGCATTGAGTGTTGAGTAGTGGAACTTAACGCCGCGGTAATTTAATTTTAGTGTATTTACTATTACAATAGTGAATGTAATAGTAAATACGCTAAAATTTTATTGAATATAGTAAGTAAGATATGCTATTTATGTTACGATAGGTAATAAGTTGGCATAGCATAGAGAGAAGAGAAGTGAGAAAATGTAATATTACTACTCACAATCCCAGACACAGTAGTCTCTCCAGTAGTAGAGAGTGGCAATAAGTCAGTCAGTATGGTGGTGTCCAGCGCGGTGCTGAGCTCCCGCCGCGAGCACGGCGCGCGCCGCGTCCACCACTTGTTGCTGTAGGTCCCCAGCAGCAGCCAAGTGTACGCGCGACCGTACATTTCCAGCCTTGGAGGATAAAAATTACACATTTTATTTGTATTCGTTATCCTTCTGTTTTAGTATAGATATCAGCTGCTCCACTTGATAGTCTTTAGTAGCAAAGCTCTGATATTAGTCAAATAAGAAATTAGTGAAATCTTAATCTGTCAGTCTAATATAAATTCCCTTACTTATAAGCTTCACAGAATATATTCAGTGCCCAGGTCTCATTAAAGTTGCCCAAAATTATTCTCACGTCCTTCTCTTTCAGTTTAGACAGAGCTGTCTTAACTTCGGTGGCAAAACTTTGAGATTCGTCAACTAGGAAGTTGGCTGAATCTAGATCTGCCAGTAAACGATTATGTGCCTAAAAAGTAAAATATATTTTAGATTCATTATACAAATTAATTGTTCGTCTTAAAGAAAAAAATATGTACTAAGTTTGCTACTACTTTTTTAATTAAATAATTTCAAAGTTAATTCCATACAGGTTATATACATTTAATATAAAATGGAAAATATAAGTTGAGAACCGAAAACCAACACTAGACAGACCTATAACTTACCAAAGCATATCTAGGTTCATTCTGGTAAATAGTTCCAACTCTTGTCCAATTAAAATGTTCCAACAGTCTTATACGAGGCATGTTAAAGGCGTTCTCTGATGGCACGATGCGGAAGAAATTGGGGAATGCTTCCTTTGTGAACATTGGATGTGTGTCAGCGTACGAGAGCTGCAAGAAAATGTTACTTCAAATTTATCATTTCTTATAGTGTAGCTAGTACAAATATATTAATATTTACAAAAGAGAATTGCAACTGTGTAGAATTAAAAGAAATTGAAATCTGAAAATATGATGATTCAAATGACCTAATAAATATTTTTCTTAGCTTAAGCTGTATCCTCCATGTAACAGGGTAAGCAAAGAGATTCCAATGTCGAGGGCTGAGGCACTCCATTCTTAACTAACTATTAGGTATATATTTTTGCAAAAGTAGTTTACGTTGAAACTACTTAGTTACGAAATAACTCGCTATTTCGTTTCAGTTCGTATTGCTTGAGATCAATACGAAGTGAAACTATCGCTGTATTTATAGCT
>DWNA01003280.1:0-10284 GCA_018249835.1 Heliconius besckei
CTCAAAACTCATTGTATTTTTGATCAATTAACTTTATATACTGTTAAATGGATATTTTTTTTGACAATAAAATTTAACTTGAACTTTTAATCCTTAAGCAAATAAAAACAACTTTTCACTTCAAAATCTTGTATTCTTAACTCTAAGTAATGTATTGTAATTAAGATATTTTTTATAAAATATTTAATAGCACTTCTGTTTATAAAATAATACGAGTATTTACGTACCTATATATAAAATAACAAAGCTATGTCGATTTATCTAAATGCCTCTTACGACATTTTAATTGTAAAGTGTTAATATAAACACATCTTAAATCTGTCAGTTTGTACACATTAAGAGTAAGTGAAAAAATCCATTTCAAAAGTATCAAAATTATTGATATTTTTAATGATGACGTGCCTAATGTAAGAAGTAGATGCTTCTAATATGAAATATCTATATAGTTATTATAATATTATTTGTGTGTTTCTAAACTCTGTACTGTTTTGGATAAATAACTATATAACTTAATATATATTATTATTAATGTAATAAATATTAAAAAGCTTCTATTATAGCTTTTTTGGGAAGTTGGGAAGATTGATGACAAAGCGTGGACCAGTGAAAAGACTTGGCTTGTCTCTTGACAAAAGATACGACAGTAATTACTTATCTCAAAAAAATACATTCGAATTTTAATTAGTTAGTCATGGAAATGTGTAATTTTGTATATGTAGGATTCTGTTTAAAAAATCTCTATAGACTCTAAACAACGAAACTTGATTTCTTTTTCTCACAAAAATAAATATAATTACTGTTAAAGTCCTCGAAAAACATTCCTAGTTACAAATACAAATTTACATCTCGTTTCTGAAGTTTGGTCATTGAAATTTATTTTCACCTTATCATGCATTTATTAATAGGTACAGGTTTAAATTTTATTTAATTTTAGCGAATATTCCTTATATATATAAAACTCTAAAGTCTGATTGTAAATAACTTTATGTAACGGCATACATTGCATGTATGTGCATTTAAAGAGCTATGATATCTTACTATATTCACTTCTTATCTATGGGTAATACTGTATGTTCTAACAAGAGTACAATTCGACAACGTTACTGTATTATTCTTTTAAAGTCAATAAAATAAGAAATACTTACGTATAAAGTTTTTGTTTTATTGAAAACCATAGAATAAAATTTCGTAGTTGGTAAAAATTTTCAAGCTGTTATAATTCTTGTAGCTGAAAACGATAGTTCATTTTCCATGTTTTATCGAGCTATGCGAACATAGCAAGGTTGTCAGAGATAATTTAGTGGCAATACACTCCGTTTACCACTTCAAGTTAATTGGTGGAAATCACTTTGTGTTAGCAGAAAGGGGATATGAACGTAATTCCCCCGAGAAGACCCACAACCATTCCGTTCACAGGTCGACTGAGCCACGATTACCTTATAATATATAAGAGAAGTGATTCATCGTATACCCTATTCTATATCATCTACAATTAAATAAATATGATAAATATCTAAGTATTAATCTATTAAAACAACAAATAAAAAAAAACAAATTATTTTTATTTAAATTATTATTAATTTTAAGATGATTTAAAAACATGTATCATTGTAGGCATGATATTTAAACTTAGTGTAGTGTACTTATCTGAAATATACAGTAGTTTATTTAACGTTTTATTAAAAAAAAAACAATAATACTTTACGTGTTCTACTATACAAAAACAAATATGGGCCTCGATTATTATTTGTGTTTCTAATCCAAAGCTCTTAAAAGCCTTTCGTTTTCATTGTAGTTTAGGAGCTGACATCAAACGTAACGTCCATTGTTTACGTTTCGAGTCGTCCTCGACCCGACTCGAGACTTGGCCACCAGCCAAATGCTTAAATATTGAATTTGAAATATTTTTTTAATTGAATACCTATTCTCATAACCGCAAAATTGATCGAATTCCTTAATTTTAATTATACAATTATTTAGATTTTGGAAGTTGAATCTTTGTGAGATTTTTTTGCTCTAATTAAAATATTATGATGTGTTTATACAATTAATTTTCAGGTGAAGTACGTCACATTTATGACAAGGGGTTATTTTATAATAAAAATAATTCTAAAATGAATTCTTTCTTTTCTAAGTGTGGTAACACTTCAAAAATGTAAGAAAGAAAAATAAGATTGAGAATACTACACTATCATTTCTTTTTTGTTGAACACCTGTAGTAGTACGCTTGACGTGTGTTAATGGTCACAGGTTGCTATTTTTAGTTTCGTTTCTTTTTATACGTTTTTTGTGGTGTATAATAACTATATTATATTATTATTATTAAATCTGTTCTCTTAGCAATAATTACTAAGAATCTAAAGCAAAGAACTTGTTTATAAATATAATAAAATCTAAAGTCAGTACAGTAACGTAATTTTGTGTGGGCACAGTCTCAGCCAAACCATATAAAACTTTACACTCAGAAGAAAATACAATTTTAAATAATACAAGTTTAATCAAATACGAAGTTTGAGTCCCGCAACTTTCATAGATAGATGTGAGATGCGCTATAAGTTTTCTAATTACGCTTGTTTCTCAATTGTTTACTTTCATTCAATATACTCTAGACACGCAACGGCGAGTACGGTGTCCTTTCGAACACAAATATGGCTTTCCATGAAAATTATCGCTGTAATTTGCAAGATTTTAACTGGGAATGTATGTATTTAATAAAATTGATGTTGCTCCAATTTTAAATGAAAGGCCTTGCTGAAGATTTAAAAATAATCTCTTGCCTCGCGTGTTAGAACAGTCTCACACGGTCGGGAATAAGAGGAACTAGTCTTGTTTGTGATATTGTAAATCGTATATTAACTACAGCTTACATAATATTACATGTATGAATAAAACGTTAAAAAAATAAGAAATTGGAAAAAAAATCGAACTATGTTTCTCAAAGTATAACATACAAAATGGATTATGAAAACAACGTAAACACCGTCCTACATTGGAACTATAGGGGACTTACTGAATTTCCCCTCGAGCGTCTCGAAGGCGAGGAAGACGAGATAACGGACATTTATTTAAAGGAAAATTTAATATCTCGTATACCGAGCGATATTGGTAAGCTCTACAATCTGGAAAGCTTATACTTGAGCGGCAATGACATTACCGACTTGCCCAAAGAGATAGCCAAGTTATTTCGGCTGAAGTGCTTGGACGTAAGTGGCAACAGATTGAAGTATATACCAGATGAGATCGGGGAAGTGACGAACTTGAAGTTTTTGATATTAGACGAAAATGAAATACAGGAACTACCGTTGAGGATAGCTGAGCTGCGAATGCTACGTTACCTTTCGGTTTGTGGTAATCATGTTGTTTATTCGGTTTATTTTTTTTTTATTTTATTCTACGAACGTGTCGAGAGTCTTACGCAATTAACAACATTTTTTATAGGAGCGTTGCAGGTAAGTCGTCTGCTTTTTTTCGATAAAAACTTGAACTTTTTATGAGTGCAGTCTCGTTGACCCAGTTTAATTATACGTGATAAAAACGTGAAAAGCGCTTTGAAATTTTGAAAAATAATGAATTTCTTTCACTGATCCTTAATTCATTAATTTTATGCACTGAATAAAAATGCTTAATGAGGTTTGGTGCCAGCCAGTGTCTATTGTGCAGGATGGTATGGCCTGATTATTATTTTAATTGAATACGTATAAAATATTCCATTTATACTTGTTTACATGTAGTTATCATTTATATGTTTATCTAAACGGGTCTTTACATGTTTAGTTTAAAATAATTATTGCACTTTCTGCAAAAGTATAACAGTGCAACTGTAAATGTCTCGGTTGTGGGTTCGTTTCCCACTGAGTCAGCGGGCGTTGTATGAATTCATGTTCTACGAAATTATATTTTTTTAGCTTAACTCTGTGTCTCGCACATAACAGGCAGAGGGATCCGGGGAACCTAGTGTTAACTTTGTTCAACTGAGTTGAGTCAACGCTGAATTCAACGACGCCCTAAGCCTCGTTACAGGCGATTGTAACGTTACGTACAATATAAATTGTACGTTCTCACTTCGTGCCAAATTTCATAGCTAGATGGCCACGGGAAGTAGGCAATATGTTGATTTTGACTACGCGACGCATTTTATAAAAAAAATAGCAAACGAAGCGTAAAAACTCGTATGTTTTCAATGTGTTCTGATAAGAGCTAGCTTTCTTTCTGCACCCTAAGACACTGTCGATCTTCACATTAGATATTAATTTCAGTAAGACAGACACCTTCAAGCGATCTCAGGATAAAAGGCTATAAAACTTGACTTTAAACATAAGATATTATAGCGAAAATTTTACTTAACAGTTTTAGCAATTGTTTAAAAAATAATATTTTAAGGCAAAACACAGGATTTACGTACAGTACGTGACCCCGATACTCAAATTTAGTGTCGCTCGTAAACCGAAGGAAGCAGTTGTAGTTGGCTCCCGATAACAAACTAACCGGTATAAATCAAGTCGAGCATTTCCTCATTGATCTATTTGACCCATTTACACAGTAACGCGAATATATCATATAAATTGGAATTAATATTTATGATTTATAAAAGAGAAGCTACGTTAATAGGCATTACATTGAACTCCTTTGACTGAAACAAAGATTTGTTTTTAATTGCGATGCAAGGATTTATTTTTATAACAATAATTCATTCAATTCATTCACGCTAGAATCCGACGGAAAATGGAGAACGGAAGTGTCTTAATGGGGTTGGAGAATCTTAACTTTAGGTTCCCTCTGCCTACCCTGATATATGCAATGTACCTACAGTGTGAATAAAATAAAGTACCTATATAATGTAAAACCTTGTTATAAATAAACAAGGGCACTACCTACTAATATTCCTTCAGCATCTGTAGACTGCATTTTGCACGCAATCTACTGATTCGTCATTTTTATTATAGTGCTCTATATTTGCGCTTTTTTGTATTGTATATTTGTAAATAGGTATATATATGTTTAACTAAGATGATGATGATGATGATTCTAAAAGTAAGACATTTCTATAGTTGAAGAAGAATTAAAAATTATAGGTCGATTATATCAATAATAATTTTATCTATATGAGTTTAAAGAAAAGAACGACCTTTTTCTCTATGATTGAATATTTACATCAATTTTTATATACTTTCAAAATATATTAAAAGTTAAAGAGCTAACAAAATATGTCTTAACATTATTCAGTAGCATCCGTCACTTCGTCCCGAGTAAAAAGAAATCATTAGAGTTATCTATTAAACAGATTAGAAACAAATATACATAGAAATATCTAGTAATATTATATATAATTTTAGATAACAAACTTCAATGGTTGCCACAGAGACCTGTATACAATTACCATCATTGTGAGTTCAGATTTTGGAGGAATCCCAACCTGAAAGCGATACCTTATTCGCTATGGTACCACATGTTCAGAGGACAGCAGACGAGGAGTCTTAATATTGGGTATTATTAATAAATGTTTTCTTTATATAAACTATAGTAGATATATATTTTTCTTCAGATTGTACGTTGCGCGATTGTTGTGGGTTCAATTCCCGACGGAAAAATGTTAGGTTCGACTGAATCCTGAACTGGTTGATATAAATAAATAATTAAATTGATTCCAATGTCGTAATATACGAGAGTTGTACTTGTAAATATATTTGGACATACAGTTACATCTCAATCCCTTTTAACCTATAACGTTTTAACATAAATTGTCGTTTTTTTCAAAAAATCACCCTCAATTAATCGTTTCGTGTTTATATTTTAAATCCAGTTTTCTAATTATTTTAACATTGATATACAAAAAAGTAAGTAGGTACAATTTTTTTATATTTGCTTCTTTATTTCAGGTGCCTTAATTATAAACCTTTACATAATGACACCTACATGGAAAGCTGCATTTTACAACTAAACCAAAATATAGATGTCAATTTTCCTACAAAATACAAGCATATTTTAGATAAGAACGTTGTAACAGTACCTAGTCTTTTTGAATTAAGCAAAAGAAAAATGTACGAAATAATTAGCAATACAGCGAAAAAGTTAACCAATGATCCACCTAGTATATATTCTGAAATAAGTTATTACGTTAAAAATAACAATAACGAAAATGATTTTCAAAACAACAATACATGTGAAAAAAGAAATATTAAGAATAGAATATTAGTAAATAATATAAAAGATAGATATTGTGTTCCGGCCACCATCATTGAAGAATACTTTTATTATCTGCCCAAAGTAATGAAACTTGATCTTTGTAATGGACCTGTGTCGAGATGCGAAAATGTTGTTTGTAAAAAGCCAATATTCGATTACGTTTATTTGGAATTTTGTATTGAGTGAGTATTTATTAATATTAATATAAGACCAGTGGCGCAAGAGCACAAAATGTAACTGTAAAAATGACAGGTTTATGTTCGATTTCCACTCCAGAAAATTAAATATTTAATATTTTCTTTGCATTGCTCTGAACGGCAACAGAATACGGCGGAAAGTGGTAATGGTAACAGTGTTTTAACAATAGTTTCCCAGGTTGCCTCTGCCTACCCTGCTATGTGCAGGAATCTGTATACTATAAAGCTAAA
Organism: Heliconius besckei; assembly: GCA_018249835.1. Taxonomy (NCBI): domain Eukaryota; kingdom Metazoa; phylum Arthropoda; class Insecta; order Lepidoptera; family Nymphalidae; genus Heliconius; species Heliconius besckei. The sequence continues at coordinate 6,612 of DWNA01003280.1, forward strand.
AAAACTCGCTGGAAAGAACTATTTTCATTTCACCATTCTGTTTGTACAAAGAGCGGCGTTGGGTTCCGACACTCTGCACTCACACCATATCTCTAATTTGAATGAAAAGAAAAGAATGGTGTGGCTTGGCTCTAGGTTCTTTCTGTCCATCTAACTATATACGATATACTGCGTAAAGCGGAATCTAATATAAGTAGATAATATTTGAAAATGCCTATATCTATCCTATCCTTTGCCGAATACTTTTTATAAAAGTATAATCAAAAATGCTATTTTCAAAAGAAATAAAAATAACTTAAATTTTAATAAGGTGTCTTCTTTTTCAGAAAAATAATTCTCATTGAAGCTACCGAAGATGTCATCTTAAGCGCTTCTTTTTGTTCTAAATCTTGTGCAGACAGTTGGAAAATGGGGAAAAAAATATTGAATTGGAAATATGTTTAATTATACCTACTTAATTAATACATATATAATTTAAGTAACCAACATAAATGTATTAATAATTAGAAAAATTGTTTTACTTCAGAAAACGCCTTCTTATCATATGATATAATGGATAATAGACAGGAAATGTTTGATGTACCTACGATTTTCTTATAAAAGAAATGTGGTGTTGTAAGGGAAAGATGCGTTGAACTAAAAAAATATTTCAAGACTTCATTCGTCACTGGAAAACGGAAATATTATAATAGTAACGGAGTGTCTTAGCACTAGGTTCCCAGTTTCCCTCTGCCTACCCTCCTGTGCATGGAAAACATTATGAACCTAAAAAAGACTTCATTCCCTTTATTTCCTTATTCATTTATAGCTTTAGTATACAGCTCTGTTACAGTCAGTCGTAACGTTATCTAGAGCAACTGAGGGAGATAATTTTTATGATACCCATAAAATGTAACACTCATCATCTTTTGTTTACTTTTTGCATAAATATATTTGAAAAGCTTGTTTAAGCTTTTACATGCTATAAAGATTGCTAAACAAATATTAGATTTTTATGGGTAATTTTTATGTCAAACTAAAAAAACCATTATCTAACGAATTCGAAATCCTTAAAAATCTGGTCATCCACGTGTAAGTTTATGTTTTATTTTTAGTTTAAAAAGCACGATGAAGTCAGGAGTGGCTGCCTTCTCTTATAAGAGTTTAATAAGCCTATCATTAATTTATAAGCGGATTTATTAAAGTGGTGTCTAATATGTTTCCAGCAATCTATATATTTCCGTATTCTATAATAATACCCTGGCAATAAATAGGATACCAAAACGTGTAAGTAATATAAGAAATATGATTTATTTTACTTTGTCTAGGTACTCTATAAAATGCCGAATGCGTAGCTTTGTGTACGAGGAGCTCAAGGATGAAGGTAGGGGAAGAAGGGGAAGGAGACATGCGTGCAGGCAGGCAATAAACTTCTTACAATTTGTTTACATGCTTGCATTTCATGTAGATTTCTTACATATGTGCTCTCACCAGCTCTCAGCTTCTGACTAGGTTAGTTATTTTTAAGTTTAAAAATTTATATCCTAACCTAATGTGAATCAAGATCTATTTGTTTATCGTATTGCCGGTGAAATAGCAGGTACTTTATACAATCCCTAAGAATTTTATTCATTACCTAGGCAAAGCATGTGTAATGCACAATATCATTCATAACATTTCCCAGATATTTTATATATTGCAGAAGCATTGTAAAAAATACGAAAGTTATACAGATTGCTGGTAACATATACCTACACTAATAGTCTTAAATTTTAGTTTTATTGACAGTTAGCTATAATAAAATCATAAATTAGGTTTAAAACTTTATTTTCATTAACTTATATAATAACCAGCCACCTTGGAAACATTGGAAAAAAAATGTTAAATACAGACTCCGCACAAGTGGGAAGTGTAAACAAAAATTAAAAAATGCATAAAAAGTATCACAACCGAAGATTGAATATTCGATATATGGACCAACAGAAAAATATGTAAAACAACTTTGCCCGTGGCTTTGTCCGATAATTTAAAAAAAAACTTTAAATAACGGTTATTATTAAAGTTATAAAAGAAATTGTCTACAAGAACTCCATCGGCAGGTAACAATTAGGTAAAACATAAGTGGTAAGAAAATAATAAAATGGCTTCCGCCAATCATTGATTCCAATTTTCAATAAATACAATAATAAATAACATTATACAATCAAATTTTACATTCGTACAATGTACAAACCCTGAAAGACATACTAAATGCTAATTTAACTAATCACATTTTTTCAATATTTTTTGTTAACTGAATTTTAATATAAAAGCTTATGTAACAAATGTCTCCTTTAACATGATTTCATTAGAAATGTTGAAATATAAGCAATAAAATCTTTAAATATGTTTTATATAATAGCTGAAATTTATTTGTTTGAACGCACTGATCTCAGGAACAACTGCTTCGAATTTAGTATAAAATAAAAAAGGAAATATAACTTTATAGACACAATATAATTTTTCCGTCTCCAAAAATGTATTGAAAAATGTAAATAATTAAATCCACTCCCAGCGTATTTCATTCATGACCATACAAAAGTTGAGGACAGGAGATTTTCTTTTGACAAACAAAAAATATTTTTTATCAATTTCATATCGTCGATTAAATAATACGACTACTAGCTCCTTTAATTTTCAATATAAATATAAAGTTACTTTACTTTTAATAGTCTATTGGTGATTTTACTGTAAAACCTAAATAAAAGTTCTAAGTTTGATTCAGATCTTCAAACTTTTAATAGCTCTCGAAAATTGGGCGGTGCGTTGAGAACGGAGTGTCTTAACACTAGGTTCGCTCTGCCTATCTTGCGGGATACAGTATTACAATATTTAATTTGAATTTACAATATTTTTAACGATTACTTAGTAATTTGTGGAGTGGAGTGGTGTGTAAGTACTTAAATTTAGTCGACGATATATTTACAATATTGTATTATATAATAAACATAATCTATGATGAGATAGGAATGCATAAATAAAAAGTTATTCATTTTATAAAAAGAAACTTATGCATTTCTTTAAGTAAATCCAAATTATTTATTGGGTGTTAAAAACACATGATTATAAGCCAAATATTTTTATAAAAAAAGAATATACTCCCTAGTTCTTTTGATAGCATAAAGCACTTTCATTTAAGCGGTACGAAACCTATCTCTTTCATACAAATTTAATTTCTATTACAAAACGAAAGACAAAATACAGTGTAAACATTTTAATTTATTTATATTGGCCTTGAAGTGGTTTAAAAATCAAATCTCATGTAAAAAAAACAGTAGAAAATTTTAAGTACAAAATATAAAAAACGCGTGGCAATAAATTACTAAAAGGTGTTCGCACATTCAACATTTCCAATATCCCACAAAATAAGTTTTTTTAGCTTCACGCTGTATGACTCGTTTAGCGGGGTACGCACAGGGAAACTAGTGTTAAGATTTTCAATTCCCCACATTCCGCCGGCGGAAAGGCATTGCGTGTTGGCGAGTGACGTAATTCAACGTAACACTGAAAAGTTCGCTTAAATACATATACCTATTCATATAAAACGTCAATAATAAACATTGAATGTGCGACCACCTTCATAACATTCACGATCCATCAACAAACCTACGCAAAATCTAGCTCGCCTACGTTAAAATAATTTATTTTAAAAATA
>DWNA01003281.1:0-10282 GCA_018249835.1 Heliconius besckei
GCGGACGGTGACTCGCCTTCCACTAGATGGGCCCCCACAAAGCGGCGTAGTGCCTTGGGCGCAACATCGGCGTGGTCGGCTAAGGGTGTAGAGAGGTGTGCACCGGTTTCACCATCACGAGGAACTCTTGAGCGGGTTTCCCCGCTATTACGCAGATTGAGCATTTCCACCCTTTCGAGCATATAGCTCTTGCGCTCCACTCTGCCGGCCAATAAAGGCAAGCCAGAGGCGGCAGGGGGATAGATTACAATTCCCCTGCAGAGGTCTCAGGTCCGTGGGGTCGCCACTCCCCAACAGCCCGCCACAAGCTGCCCTGCGGCCTTATTATTGTTATTATTAACAGTAGTCATTTTCAATACAAACCCAGAGCCAGATGAAGACGCGACAGTGCTGCCAGCATCTGAATACAAATCACTGTCTCTGTTTCCGTGTGACTCATACTCATCTACAAGTTTTTTGCTCTTGGTTTCTCTAACAATTTGCAAGCGATTTTTGTATTTTGTAAAGTTTGCATTATTTGTCTTAATTAAATTATGTAAACTGTCGTATTCTGCTAATAGAGCTGGTGCCACTGATTTTTCTGAAACAGAATATATCAAATATAAGTATTTAAATACATTTATGTGGCATTTTCTAAATAAATAAGTTATTAAAATGCGGGTAGCGTCGCAACGGCAGTGTCTGACGGTAAATGCGACGGTCATGGATTCTATTCCCACTTGGGGGAGAAAATTTAATTTGGTAAATGGACAAAAATGCAATCATGAATTCCGCCAATCAGTACGCTCATTAATGTCTTGAAAATTGGGCGAAGCGTGGAAAACAAAGTGTCTTCAGACAAGGTTCCTCCGCCTATCCTGCAAAATGCGAGAAACATACAGCAGAAAAAAAAACCTAACCAAAAGTTAACCACAAATAAGAATGTACATTTCAACTATAAATATAAAATTGTTAATTATTTGTATCCCATTAACATACTTATTAATTCTGATTTCTTATATTTAGCACACAATCGTAGTGCCGTTTTGTATTGGCTGCATTTAATAGCAAAAGTAATAATATCTTCACTGTCCAACGTAAATTCTTCCAAAAGTCTTATTGCTTCATTATATCGTTTTTCCTCCTTTAATGCTGATGCGAGGTTCCTAGAAATAAGAAATATAAATGGACTTGGGTAATATGCATTTCGGGCCATCTATAAATTACGTGACACGTCCACTTAGAGTGACTGACAATTGAGTGACGGTGGTTAATAAATCAGCTTCACGCTGTACCTTGCAAATAGCAAGGGACGAGGGTCAAGACGACACTCCGTTCCCCACTTTCCACCGAATTCTGGAGGCACTTCGTACTGAGTGGTGGAACTCAAGGCCGCGCGAATATTAACTTATGTACTGATTTTTATATTTAATTATTATTTTAGAGAAATTGCAATATCTAATAAGACAAGAAAATAAATATAATAATACAAAATATAATAGTAAAAATACATTTCCATAAGCAAAATATCAACAATTTTTCAATATGTGAGTGGTTCTTTTGTTTTTAACTTTAAAATATTGTCGAGGTTCTTACCAACATAGCGCTTTAAACTCATTTTGGGGTTTGTCATAAGCTAATTTGATTGCCAACTCCCATTCCAGTCCCTCTACGTAACATTCAATTGCCTTTTCGATATTATCAGCCTTTTCAAATACAATACCAGCTTCGACATATTGTTTCTTCAATTTTAAATAAAGGCCAAAATCTTCAGATATTTGCTTGTATATGTGGTCTTCACAAGAAAACAAAGCTAATGCCTCTCTGTAAAGACTGTGATATTTAACAAACGAACGTAACTCCTCCAGTCTACATTCCCCACATTTTGCTAGACATTGCACTGCCTTATCAAATCTTTTCAAATATTTATTTATACTGAATCTCTTATAATTTTCTTCGAGTTCATTTAATTCATTAAGCATTGGAATATATTCTTTGGGGTCTTTCTGTGATTTGCTCGCAACTAGCAGTACTAGATCGAAATCATACATTCCTAATGCCACATCAAATAATTGATCGACATGTACCATATACAACAAATATTTTAAAGCTTCGTCGCAAGTGACGGGAAGCCTCGATCCGGAAGCTTCTTGTGACTTAAGATCTTTAATTACTAACAAGGCTTGCTCTAATTCTGTTACAGAATTCTTTTTAACATGTGTCGTCAGCAACGGTAGAACTCTGTACGCCTTACTTGATGATGTATTTAAGTGTGTTCTTATCTTGTCGCATATGAAATGAACCTTATTAGTAAACGTGTTCTTTGAGTTTTTACCTGAATATATGCTAGAATACATGGTTTTGGTAACATCAATATTTTCCAAATCAGTCAAAAAAAGATTTAACCATGAATTGTTATTGATGGACTCCAAAAATGTATCAACATTGTTAATAAAAAGTTCAGAATCGTGATCAAATATTAAATTAAGATTTATTCTGTGTTTTCTCATTATGGTGAACGCTTCATGATATTTCTGTACATCAAGGTATTCTCCAATACGTTGAAGTAGCAATGGCCTTGGTTCAATTGTTTCAATATTTCCTCGTGGCAATTGAAAAACTGCCAGTGTTGACTTAGGCATTACTATAACTAACTTAGAACCTCTTTCTATTTTTCGTCTATATAAACCATTATTATCCTTATCTTCACTGGACTCTAATTTATTAAGACCATTATTTGATAATGCAGTACATATAAGTTCATGTTTTAGAGTTGTAATGAGCAAAAAGCTAGTATGAACAAAATACGAACTAACATCATTTACAATCAGTTTATCCATAATATAAAAGTTGCCTTTAAGTGATACACCCACTAATGTAACCACATTATCAATTAAAATCACGGAAAATTTTACACAGGCTTCTGGAAATGAGATATCATAAGGTGTAACACAATCATTATTATATATCAAAATTTCACCAGAAATCAGTTGTAAAAAAGCGTTTGATTCTAACATTGGATGAACAAAAGCTCTAGCGACTGGCAAATGTACAGGATTAGAATTTTCTTTCATAAGAGTGTTATCATGTATTTTGTATTGGACTACTTCATACAAATTATCTTCATTGACTTTTGAGCATATGTACGTATTCATATCTAAACAAAACCAGTTATAATGCTGAAGTGGAAATTCGTCATGATCAAAATGTACTTCTTTCATTATTTTATATCTCACTGGATTCTTTACAGTTTGCTCCAAAAACAATATTTTAGTTTCTGTCAGTACTGCTAGTGAGTTAGTATTTGATGAATTTCCCGGTGAGAAAAATACTGCGTTGACATTAGAATTTAGGTCTAGTTCATAGCTGCTTAATGGTGGTGGAATAACTGCATGTTTAAAATTTGTTAATAATATTTTATTCCCATTTATGACAGCCACCACCGCGTCGTCCTCCTCATTCAAACCAAGACTATGGTCTATATTCCACACCCACGTATATGAGTTATATTGGCTGTCTTGTGAAAAAATGTGAAGTTTTTTATTATTGATAACATCAAAATCATAATCCCACATAATTTTATTCAATTTCTTCTTAAACACCAAAGTTTGCTTAAGATACCAGTGATAGTTGGCCATTGTGTACAATAAGATTTTTTGTGTGTTCTCTAATTTGTTTTTACATACAATGGACAATACTTCTGAGTCTGAACTCCAAATTAATTGCTCAACATAAGTGCTTGAGTCTATTGGTATTTCAAAACTTCCATGTTTAAGACCATTCTTTTCAAAAAAAGCTACAATATTTTTATTGTCAATCAATTGTGTGGTAGCAATTAAGTTACCGCTCGGTCTCCATGCTAAATTAGCTTCAAGGCCAGGTTGTTTTTCACTTGTGTATTGCAAATTTCCTTCTTTATCAAAAACTTTAAATCTTCTGATACCATTCATAAGAAAACCAACGGCATAAAACTCCCCATCTCCCCTCCAAGATATTAAAACTTTGTCACTGACATCTTGATTTTCATCTGAAAAATTTATGTAATGTAATTATGTTAAGACATTTTTTGGGATATTGTGTGAGCTATGAAACGCAATGCTTTGTCTCCTTCCTAGAGCGATGCAACAGAACTATTTCATCAAGTAGGAATCAAACCCATTACAGTAACACACTGTTTGCTGAGCCGAACAACAGTCTTAATATCTGATATATAATTTAAAAATATGAACTGAATAAAAATTATAATATTTCATTAAAAAAATAATAAATTGGTTGTATCATCGTCATTAAGACAAAAATTATAACACAATGAAAATAAACTAATTGAGAACTGCAAGATATTTTACTTAAAGAAAATTTTACACAGCAGATTTATTTTAAATTTTTAAAGAATAAAATATTTACAAGATTATTTTCAAACAAAACATAAAAAAAATTATACTAGAAGATCAACAAATTAAATATTTAAAGATAAAATTGTAGTAATGACATAAATTTGAGTAGTGTAATAGTGAAACAGTATAGTATATTAATGAAAAATATGTATGTTTTGTATTACAAAATAAACAACTTGTAACTTGTCTATATACGAGTTTTTTCTTAACCTACCTTACAATCACATTTGTTGTAATTTTCAAATTTTTGTTGTTTGTTAAGATTATTTGTAACTTGTAAGATTTTGCATGTATGTATGTATTTGTATAACTTAATATGGGTAGGAATGTGCAGAGGTCACACAAGCCAAATCAAACTTAAAGCCAAGAAAAAAATATTATTGCTCTATTTTTATCTCAGCTGCATGCAAAAAGTCACTTCCGATGTACTTAATTTAATATTTTTTTAAAAGTATGGATATTATTCACAATGTGCTTTGAACTATAGTGAATATATCTTACCGGGAGCTACTTCAGGTTTTACTCTTGCATGCTTGCCCTCTGATCCGTGAAATTGTGTTTCTTTTGTACCCCAACCAACATTTACAAACTCTTTATCTCCAAAATCATCACTTACTAGACTCTGTTCTGTTATGGGGTCAAATGTGCATGACATGAGAATTACTTGTAAGTCTTTTGTAACCAAAACTAATAATTCTTGGTCAGGACTCCATTCCATTGCCTGTGAAATTTTATACAAAATCTTAATACAGCAGGATTGGAAGCACTGTTAGGAGACTATTCTGCAGTTTAAAATTCTTACACTGTCGCATTGGGACTGAATAGTGCACTTTGTCTTTGTCTCAGATACATTGCCTTGATGCCTCAGGTATTTTATACATTGTCTAAGTATTGTATAGAATGCCTGAATTATGCAGATTGCCGGTAATATAATATGTATATGTTACTTATAAATATTCTCTTCTGTTCTGCTACTTATAAATATTGTGTATAATTGATTTATGTATTAAAGTGTATTTATGATTTTCTATAAAAAATACTTACTAAAAGCCCATTATCGCATTCACCAACTAAATCATAATCATTTCCAAAGTTACCGATGGTAACCAGCTCACCATTTGCGAAACCAAGACTTATGGAGTTGTTTAAACTCAAAAAAGTAATGTTTATTGGTGCATTTTGCTGCGATATAAATTCTGATAGATTTCTGGTCCATTGAATTTCACCATTTGAATCAATATTGCTGACAATAAGGCTATCTGAACATAGGAAAAAATCTATTGTATCAGATTCTCCTTTATGATCACAACAAATACACCAAGCTTCTTGTAAATCGGTTAACTTCTTTGAAGTAACTTGCCACAAAGATAAATTCCTCATTGTTAAATCGCTTAAAAAGACTTTTGTTTATTTAATTCATGTGTAATTGTGTATTACGATTTACCACGTTATTTTTTGCCTCAAACGCCTGGCTGTTTTCGGCTTACGACTGTCTTCTGTCAATGTCATTCTCACTAGACAGTTATGATGGTTATTGATTTATCTTTTTCATTCTACGTGTTATAGGTAAAGTAAATTGTGCTCAATTGGCACGCCTAAAAGTCATAAGCTAAAAATTTGATATAATAATAGCTGTAGAATTATTGAGAAGTTGTCGAATTAAATAAAAATTATAACAAAATACAGATTTTTTTAAAAATGTTTCTGCTTCATATCATTCATGTTGTATATACTTTCGTCACAAAATCAAACTATAAAAAAAGAAACAATAAATCTGTATTTATTTTATGGTCACGCTATATCTCAAACGCAAAGGAGGGTGGCAGACGAAACTTCGTATTATGACACTTTTTTCACCGTATTATGACCCCTTTTTTCACCGAATTCTGGACTTAAAAAAAACTCACTTACTCATTATTTCCTATTATATAGTTTTATCAAACGTAACTATTAACCTGGTTAATGAAATTTTAATTTATTAATATAATTACTTAAATAGTTGTATCAATAAAGAGGGCATTGACATAGAATAAAATAAAAAGTCTGTCATATAATCACTAATTTATCAAAGTTTACCACTACATTACTTAATTTAATTTGTATATATTACACTTTTGGATAGTAAGTAGTTTCAAACTTCTTCTTAGATCTGGGATAAGGCCTCAAAACTTTAGGTATATAAGGAGGCAAATGTTCATCCAATCGTCTATTAAATGGATTAATTCCCCACTCGAATGGTCGTCTCTTTGCTTCAAAGAACCGTGTGTTGAACTTTATTTTATATATCTTTTCCCACAGATAGATTTCTGGTAATAAGTTATGCTTTGGACGATTAGAAACAATATGTTTATAAGTTGATTCTAACCAGCAACGTCTATTATCATCATCTATATCTGCAACTATTTGTTCTTTGCCTAAATAAGGTTTCATATCATAATTTCTTTCTTCTGGAGTATTCAAATAGAACTGGACCAACATTTTCAAAGCATCTTCATTCAATCCTTTAACTTTTCCATTTTCAATAGTATCATACAATTTCATTGGTTTTGTTCCAAAACATATATTATGCTTTGGATTGCTATCGACTGCATCATTATGCATTTCAATAGTGTTTAATTGGTAAACATAAAAAGATATTAAATGTCCATTGGTTATAACTGTTTGTGTTACAAGAGGGTAGGTAAGATCATTATATGTGGTAAATCCTTGATAGTTAGCCTGTGCTAAAAGCCAGCCAAAACTTGATTTAATTGCTTGACAATGTAGTGCTTCTAAATTGTCTTCTTCACCAAAAGATTCTTTTCTATCTAAGATATGTCCTCGACCATGAAAAGAGAGGAGGCCGAATTGATCATGCTCTCCAGGCCAATATCCTGCAATTAATAATTATTATATGGGAGTATGTTGAGACAAATTGGCATAAGTAAATGACTGTAACCGCAACAAAAATATTTAACATTATCATTTCTTCTTTCTGATAACAACGTAAATTGCAGTGTTTACTACCGCCACTCAATATGTAGTGTCATGTGAATTCTGGGGAAAAATAGGGAATGTAGTGTTGAAGCATTAGGATTCCCTCTGCCTAACTCACTATGTGCAATAATATGAAGCTAGAAAAAAAATAAAGTAAAAGTTGTTATGGTGCAGTGTATTTGACTGTAAATGCGATGGTTGTGTTCTATTGAACTGTTTCCATTCTCCTGCTCTGGTACGACAAAGTTTAGAATAAAGTTTGGTCACTTAAAACATTGTATGTAATATAAACTAAAAAAATATATGTAATAAAATACCATTAAGATATATCACATAGCTTACCTGGAATATTAGTACCATGTCTATATTCTCCAAAATAACCTACAGTTTCAGGAGAGTATGTAAACTTTGGCACTTTGAATTTTGGATTTTCTGCTTCACTATATGGTATCACTGGCTTGAGAGGTAAATTATTCCTCAATGCCAGTATTGGTGACCCTGATAAATTATTAATAAAATAATATATTAGTAGTTATTAATAAACCAATTGTTATAAAAACAATTGGTTATCAAATTAAATATTATAAATATAACAAAATTTTATGTTCAGGTTTAACTTATGTTCAAGTTCAACCTTAAGTTTACAAGTTGATATAACAAAGGTTGAAATAACAAAGGGTATACGGCCATTTTTCTCTCTCATTGAAGATATAGAAATTCATAATGAATAAAGACCAGTTGGGTATGTCAAAGGTTCTATCAAACTTATAAGATAGATTTTTCACTTGTGCACCCAATAGAGCTTCTATGAACATAAGTGAACATCTTTAATAATGTGTTCTATTTACCATCCTTTAAAGTCCAGGCAATAAAAGTTCAATATTGTTAAATAACAGTAAGAACTCATTCATTCTTAATAATAAAATAATATATATACCTATATATTGCACTGGTCTATCTATAGGCTCATTTTCCCTGTCTTTTAACCATGGATATTTTCGTCTCCATGCCACTACTTTATATGGTACATCTACTCCTCCAATAAACCAAAAGGCCTCATGGCGAGGATCATAATCAATCTACAAATCAAATAAAGATGAGTTATTCTTAGATATTGATAGCATGCTACCACTAAAAATACAACTATTACAAAATAAAAAGTTTCTAAAATGTGTTTGATATTTATAATGTAATATTGTATGTCACTTAAGATATCAATATAGTTATAATCTTAGTATTAAAATGTTAAGCATACTACAATGTAATTATGTATTATGTATTAATTATGTAATTATGAAAATAAAATGAACTTGGGAGATATTACAATATTTTAATTATACTATTATACCACTTATATCTTTTAAAAATTACCTGTGATGACAAAATATGAGGGACTTTATCTGTTAAATTATTTGTGATAATCCTATTTATTTGCTTCACAATATTTTTTGCATGACTATTTTCAATTTGTTCTTGTTCAGATTTATCTAAGGTTGTCTCAATGTTGTATCTGAAATAATTAAAAGAGAAGTAACCACATATCTTATTAGTAAATATAGTAAAGTACATAATTTGTACGTTAGACTTTGTTTTTAGAAATAGTATTTATATATATGATACCTACTCTACTCCTTCGTTTTCTATTGCAATGGAGTCTTCAATGCAAGACTTTATTTCTTGAACTACCTCATCAGACGTAGAAGCCAACTCGTTATACAAATCAGGAAGGTTTTCAATTTCATTAAAATATGTTCGTGTATAATACTGTACTAAGGGCATTGCGTTAAATGGTATTTTAGATTCATTAAGTACAATAGATTTCCATCCATAGTATCGGGGCATGTTCAAAGCTATTTGTTTTTCTTCTACAGTACTTATTTTTTGTATGTTTTGATGAACTTTTTGTCTATCTCTTAACTTTCTTGCTTTTAAACTCAGATCCAAAATAGGAGGATATTCTGGGGTATCGGTATATTCATTTTGTTCTACTTGTACGGCTTGTGCAAATGTTCGAGATACCGGCTTTTTTAATTTAGAAAAGGTTCGATGAGCGCGAAGTAACATTTTTAAATACGTTTTTTAGCTCATATAAACATAATTTCCTAGTTTCAAATTTCAATGTTGTAATTTAAGGTTATATTTCCTTAAATACAGATCACAGAACAGAATAATGTATGTGAGAATGTCACAAAACATACAAATGATACAAAATACAGACTAAATATTTATTTGATATACGTATGATACCGTAAATATTTTATCATTAAGTGGTATTAATGTGATAACATACAATTAAAATTAGTTTTTAAATATAAATATATTTTTTGTTTTATTATGACGACTATTATAAGTAGTACAATAAGTAATATATAGTTAACATTTAATACATATATAGACAAAACATGTCACATCATATTCCTATTTAGATATATCACCGAAGTTTATACATATTTAATTTTAAAAAATGTACTTGAGTCAAAATGACACGTTATTGCATCAGCTTTTGAAGGAATATGAATAATCTGTCAGTTGAAAGGACGCCCAGTCGCCCACTAATTTTGTCTATCATCTTTCATCTATCACTTTAGTACTGGCCTGTGTTTATAGATATAAGTGTTGCTCTTTTCACACTTAGCTTCCATTAAATTAAAATTATTAAAGTACCGTAATCTAAAACTAAATTTTTAAAATAAGCAATATACATATTTAAAAAATATATTAATAATTTGTCAGACTCCATATTTATGTTGTATTCATATAACAGTAGTAAAACAAACAAAATTTAACATCTACATTTACATTTATTAGCAAAAGTAGATAAAAGTACTGGCAACATTGAGCTCATAGTTATTTCTAGTTTTGTACGTTGTGGATACTCATTACTCTGTGTTCCTGCCAAATTCTCCATCTGCACTATAACCAAACCTAAATCA
>DWNA01003282.1:0-10282 GCA_018249835.1 Heliconius besckei
AACTTAACGCCAGGCTCTTGCCTTGGTGCCAGTGATAAAGTAATTCACTCCCCCGAGTGGGCATCGAACCCACAACCGTCGCGTTACAGTTACACCCTTGTACCGCTGTACCACAACGGCCTCTCATTTTATTTATGCCACAAACCTTAAGCTCTTTTACAGATCTCTATTTAGAATATAAATGTTAAAGTTGGCGAATATATTAAGATAATGTCTACGCACTGAAAGCATTGTTAACGTTATAAAACTTTCTCGTCTCTTGGAAACATTTTAGTGTCGAGCGAATTCGAGAACATTTATTATCACTTGAGTTTAGTTTCTTGCGGAGTTGGTATTTCGTGGATGACTTTTCTTTTGCTTACCTCCAACTTTTAAGCGTAATATTGAAATTTAATATGTTGAATGATGTTCATAATAAATGATTTTGTTTGAAAAAATAACTTTTTCATTTTTGGGTATTATTATTTTTCCGAATTATATTAAGCTTTTATAGAGTAGTTAAAACTGTAGTTTCATTTAAAGTGGTGCTGACAATTCCACCCTGTATATTAGTCTATTGAACTATTAATAATGTTTGGATATATTTTTTACTGGACACTACACGGAAATGTATATGAAAATAAATATTTACTTTATACCTATTAATGTATAAGTTAAATATGGAAAACTAGGCCCTCATCTGCCTGTTATTTAGAAAAAAGCACGTTATAAGCTATAAGAGAATTTTCCTAATTGTGTTATTTAAAGATCAGATTTATGGCAAATTTCGATAAAATGGATGATAATTGATTGATAAATATGATGATAGTAATATCTCTAGCGAGGTAGTCAGTCAGTCAGAACGGAGCACCAAACGCTACGATACTAATATTGAACTGTATTAGTAATACTAATATTGAAATATAAAATTCGGAAGATTTCCTCTTGTTATCTTAAATTTCTAATCTTGTTATTTTGAACCCCATCAAAACCAGCCCCAAGTTTGTCGCCTTATGTTATGCTGCTGCACAATTGGTACGACAATAACACATCTACAATATGACTTCCTCGATCACCATGTGTTATGCGGCCCAGAAAGCGACGCGCTATCTCCTCTTATATTTTACCCAGCTATTTGTGCCCTATCAGTGCTCGTATGGTGGAAGTGTCGGGTGGAATGTTGCAGCCCTCGAAAGGCTGGCGGGGGCCGCTGCGAGAAAGCCTTTCATCGTCGACCCTCAACCTGACGATTTTAATATCAATTTTTTAATGACATTCACACCTACTTTATTAACGATATTTATTTTTATTTCATTTAAACATATTACTACACATAACAGATTATATTAAAATATAGTTTGAAAATGTTTATTCCTTTGTTAATTTTAACCAGAATATTCTTATTCGAGTTAAGCACTTAGTAGTGACGTAACAGTTGTTGACGAAGGTTGAACAAGCTACGCTCTATTTGCAACTAGACATTAGTGCTGTACTAAAAAAGTATATAAGGTAAACGACATACAATTGCGTAAAAGGCGTGCGTGTTGTACATACATACTTCGGGCTACCAATTAGATGCACCCATACATACGATTACGATAATAGTATTTTTTTAAGTTAATATAAACATCTGTTAATTTAATATATACCTGTATTTAGTATATATTACATGTAAGTGTGCTGATTAAATTTAAATTGATTCTATAATATTAGGAGAGTAGAGAGTACAGTTAAGGTAAGTAAGTTTAAAGAACATTTTTGTAGACACGAGCTGAATAACATTTTTCATCTTAGACAAGTACGTACTTAGTTAGATACGTCGTAAAATTTTTATAAATTTATTTACTTGCTTAATAGTTTATTTAATTATAAATTAAATTACTCATATATTATTCTAGCATATCATTTTTAGAATATAATGATATTAGAATACACAGACATATTGATTATGAATACAGTGAAACTTATTGAGCTTCTTATCGTCTCTGTGTAACTATCTGTGGTTTAATATTTCTTGGTTGTTCAAGAAATAGTTTAATAAGAATTATCAGTTTGTATTCATACATTTCAATTGTATAGTGATTGTAGGGAGTGATTTTACCAGTAAACCAGTATAAAACGGAGCATAGACTGTTTGAAACAAGACAATAGTATTGCACAATCGTGTTTTATCTCAAAATACTTTGAAGAGTACAAATGGATTCGCTGAAACAGGCCTCGACAATGGATTTTGTGGGACGATGTCGACTTGATTACACTCCAACTGAATGAACATCCGTATAAATCAATTGTTTACAGTTAAAACATATTATTAAGAGATCGAAAATATATTTAGAAGAATGTTCTGGTAAGTTCGAAGATTGTTTGTTTTTAAGATTCTGGTAAAGTAAAGCCCAATGTTGGTTTACCATATTAATTATAAATATATTTTTAGTTCAATTATTAATGTAATATTAATATTGTTTTCTTTTAAAATTAATATCTTTTTTAGAAGTAACCTGTATACTTTTATGTATTATAAATAGATGAGAAACTTGCTCCAGACTTTTTTTTACGTTTTTGACGTTTGACATAAATATCATCAAAATCGATCAATTCGTTTAGTCTCTACGACGCCACATATAAACAACAACATACATAGTACATACATTACCCTCCTTTGCGTCGCGTATTCGGGTAAGAATACGGAAATTGTATGTAATAACTACGTTTTAAATGTCAATATAAATGCGGATGGTACTTTAATATATTTTCTTAAAAAGGCAAGAGGACAATTATTATATTATCTATATCTTTTTTTATTTTAATATAAGTGTTGATGCTTTCTTTTTTTTTCTTTAACATTAACTGAATAAGGTATGTTAAATAAAAAAAAGATTTTCATATAGTACATGCGGAAAAGGTGTACCGTTTATATGTCAACTTGTGAATAATTTGAATAATAAGTTAATACAGAAATGTTGATTCGTTTGAAGTATATTTTTTTCCGTGCTTTAGTAAGTAGTATTAAATTTTTATATTAGTGTTTTATATAGTTTTTAATATAATGCTTGTAGCATTTCGGACAAATTGTCATCTGGATTTTGTAATAGGAAATGTATGTAATATATATTCACGTTTGTTTTCTGTGACTGACTCACTCACTGACTAAGTGTGACCAATAATTCCTCCCCCTGAGTGAAAATCAAACTCACAACCTTCGCGTAAACAGTAAGTCACTGCCGCTCGCGCTGCCACACGATGGTCTAGCTTTTTTTATGGAAAAAGACAATCACTTAAAGAGTTTTTATAAGTATAATATAGTAAGTGCATTTACTTTAAATTGTATACCTTTTTAGTGATAACCTTTGATTATATATCTAAACTTGAGCTATCTACGCTTGAAGGTGAAATAATTAAATTTGTTGATTATTTTTTACCAATACAGTAAATAAATAATATTATATACTGATAGCGTACTTTGATTTTGATTATTTTTTTTATCATAACAATGCAGGTCACTTTATATCATTTAAGTATCAAGAAATGAAAGATATACAAATATGTAATGACTTTAGTTTTATAAGACGTTATAGAAGATTGTAAGTACTATGTAAGAACAGCAAGGCGTTTCATCCTGCCGTTCAATATGGGAATTCGGCGGAAAGTGGGGATCGCAAGTTTATTAATGGGAATGGAGTGTCTTGACACTAAATTCCCAGGTTCCCATTGTCTACACTACTATACGCAGGAAGCTAAAGTAACTATTAATACAACAAGAGTTTACTGTATCTTACTTTTTTAATTGGACATTATGACATAATAATTAAAACAAATATGCAAATAAGAACAATATAGAATCGATAATTTGTTTAAGCCGAAATTATTTCTTATTAGCTCAACTGAGATGTCCCCACAGGTGGACGCTGGTGGATGGTGGTAGCTGTATTACTAAATTTCACTCTGTGAAACGTATTCTTGCATAAAGATGAAATATATTCTCATAAAAAAATAAGAATCTATGATTTGTTGCGATAAACCTTAGGTATGTGCTAAAATGTCGCTATTTCCAAATAACTGGTAGCTAAGGTAAGCGAGTGTGGAAATAGCGACTGAGGTGGACATTTTATTCCGTTGCGTATAATACCTAACCTATGTATTTCATTTAGGTTGCCAAGCAAATGTGTTAAATATAAAACGAAGAACTCAATATATAATTTACTATACTTTTAGAGAACATTTAATATAAATAGATATAATTGAGCTGTTGGATATACTTATATTTGATCTACTAGTATTATACGTGTCGACAGTCGACAGGGATCTCAGTGTTAAGACACTCCGTTCCCATTAAGATGCTTCTGTTCCTCATTTTCTTCCGAGTTTTGGAGACATTGCGTGGTAAGTGGCGGAACTCAGCACCGATAACTTAAAAAATAGTCATTGCTATAGTTATGAATTGTATAAAAAATAATAATTATTATTATAACATAATATTTTTTGTATTTTTGTCTGTAATAGATAATGTAAGATAAAACAAGTTGTCAAAATAAATTGGAAGGATTTATTTACAGGTTACAGTATTTTATTATACTAGAATCTACGTTAAATAAATTAAGAAATAACGAGATCGAATTATTTTGATTTTTTTAATGATTTGTTTCATATTATATTTTACTGATTTTATTTCTTATCTTATATTTATTCCCATATAACATTAAAAAAATAGTGTACGATTTATACAGCACTGTAAGAGATTTTTGTTAGACTAGCTAAGCGTTGTTTCCATAAAAGCGTAGCGAATAAAATGCGAAGTCTGATAGAATTTCAATATTTTTATTATATTTAACACGATAAAAAAAATATGACATATATATAAAGCAGTTGTCTAACACAACAGAGCGATATATAACCGTACTATAATTAGAGTGTAAATAAAATAAATAATTATAAAATGATAATTAAAATTCCATAAACATGAATTTAATAAATATTTAACACACATACGTTCTTAGAAAGTTTCTAACATGTCTTATCATTTGCTTCAAAGAGGGTGCTATCAAAACAAATATAGGTATAGAAACAATAATAACGGGTTGTATGTGTTTTTAAGCCGTTCCAACTCAAACAATACGGCTCGCAAGGTACGGTTGGATAGGAAAACTTTATTCATTAGTTATGTTAGAAGGAAAAGGTGGGCCCATTTGTAAAAGGGTAATACATACTAGCTTTAATAACAACTTATAATTATAACACTTCGCGAACTTAAAATGGCATTTGGTTTAAAAGTGAGTGTTGGTTTCTTTTATAGCGTTGTTTTTTTTTTTTTTAATTTTTCGTTCCACGTTGTATCACGCATGTAGCAGGGTAGGCAGCGTTGTGTTAACACTCCGCTCCCCACTTTTCGCCAAAATTTAGAGGTATTGAGTGTGCTCTACACCAGAGCGAAGAAATAAGAACATTAAATATTAATTTATATATATAAGATATTTATTTCTCAAGAAAGACTTTACAGTCACTTACATGAGATTTGTGTAATTAATGTTTATTAATTACACAAATCTCATGTAAGTGAAGTCTTTTTTGAGAAATAAATATCTTTAAACCTAAATATTTAATATCCTCGAATGGAAATCGAACCCACAATCTGTCGCGTTTACTGTCACACGCTTATGCCCCCCCTGCGCCACAAGCCTCAATTATTCAACTTTAATATTTCTTTTATTAATGTTCAATGCCAGTGATAAAATTTGACATTTTATTACTTAACAAGGATAAGCACTCTATTCACTCTCCGAAGATTGTTCTTTTTTTTAAGTTTTTTGCTGTATTCCACATAAAGCAGAGAGTGACCCTGATCATTTTTTTAAGTGTCCCCCTGCCGTCCAATTTCGAGTTTAGTGACGGGACTTTACGGGAGTTATGGGTGTGTGTTAAAACACTCGTTATTGTAAGTGGATGATAATAATCCAAACGCATTTTTCAAAATACTAAGACTAAGCTTATTTCTCAAAGTATTATAAGATATTTTAAGAACTAAATGAATTAAGTCCATTTTAAGTATGTTTCTTATAAGTTGTTTGTTTGACTACCAGCGATAATGAAATCCGGGAAAATGGTAACATTTTTTTTGTTTTGATTAAATATAGTGCAGTGGATAACTCCAATTGATACGAAATCTTATTAATTGAACTTGATATTGTATGATAAGAATTAATGTCATAATAAGAATATCATAATATTAAAACTCTAGTCATTATTAAGCGATATTAATAATTAAAGAGTTTAAAGTACGTTTTTTATCTATAGTTATCTGTGACATGAAGAAGAATGTTTCTTCAGTTCGGTTAATATGATTTTGTCACAGATAAGTATAGATAAAAAATGTACTTGAAACTCTTTAATTATTAATATCTCTAAATAATAAATAGGTCTTGGACATCGGAATATCGAATATGAAACATATCAGACAGAATATAGAGACAATGATTCTTTTGTATATAGATATACCTACTAGTGGGCGCGCGCAGCTTGCCTGCTTATTGGACCCTTGGGGGTGAATTATAATTAACCACGAAACACATATTTAATGATATATTTTTAAGTCTTAATTTAAAATTTTATAAAAATCGGTGCCGATTTAAATTTTTTTCCATACAAACTTTCAACCCCTATTTCACCTTTTTAGGGTTAAACTTTTTCAAAATCCCTTCTTAGTGGATGTCCAGATTATGAAAGTAAACATCTGTCTAAATTTCACGTTTCCACCATCAGCGGTTACGGCTGTGCGTGCGTCTTACCTCAGTCAGTGAGGACCAGGAAGGACAACATTATATCAAATAATTCAACATTATATCAAATAATCATTATAAATAATTTTTATTTTTTAGTTTACTAAAAAGTGATATTTATAGCACTTTTGCCCCAACTCCATCACTTATAGCACCTTACCACCAAAAAACAAACTACCAACCAACCAACTTAACCAACTACACATAAAAGAAAGTACAATTATGTACATACTGATGTACTAACATATTTTTACTATCTTATTTACTAAAGAAAAGGAATTTAGTAGTGAAGTTCAATGTTATTTTTAATTATTAGGAAATAACATAAATTCGATAATGAATATCTTATATTAATCATTATCGAATGACGTTTTTCCTGAGCAAACCGGTTAAGTATTAATTGCTTGCTGCATTGTTTACGTACCAAAAATATATATTTTATATTTCTTTGTAAGTTATAATGGAGTTATGGTAACTAAGGTGGGTGTTAAATATTTTTTATTTATTTTTAGAAGATTGCTTGTTATAATATAGAAAGTAAGTTATATAAATAGAAATATATTATTGGCGAATATTACGAGGTAAAGAGTAATATTCGCCAATTATTTACGAAATATTTTTATAAACATAATTTTAATATTGATATAAAATTATTCAAAAATAAACACCTATCATGTATATGATAAAATATGACTAAATATATATAAAAACAAAATTAAGTAAGGTCAATGGCATTGGATCGAGAAGCGATACCTCATTTTATGGCAATTCCATTGTTTTCCTTTATTCTGCTGGGTAAAAATAATTTCGAGTCTGTCTCTCAGACAGAAGTCATGCCAACTTCCTCTACAAATACAAAGACGTTTATCTATTAGGTCATTCTCTATTTGAGAACAAAATACAAACACGTGTACCTTTTATCTTAAAATAAATAAATAATAAAAAAAACCCTACAAGACGAAGTGGAATGCTGTCTTTGAATATACCTGATCTTGTAGGTATCGTATTACCAAAATGAGACTCAGATTTGGCTTAAAGGTACATGGTGTTTCTAATGTTAAGAATCTTCAATGATAGTTCCATTATTCCACAGCTATTATTTATAGTAAAATGATTCAATCCGAAATTTTTTCTTAAAATTAAGAGTGAGAATCTAATGTCAAGATTTCCTTTCCAATTTGAAAGATTGTGTGTACCGTGTATATTGGCGGATCTTAACGCCGCGCTTTGTCTTGCCACGACAGTTATGTCATTCCTTTGAATGAGAATCGAATCCGAAACGTGTCGATGACCTGAATTCACGTTATAAAAATATTCTATAGAGTAGAATTAGAAACTCGAACCTTCAGGCTGAAATAATAGCAACTGTGCCATTAAGTCGTTAATGAATGTAAATATAACATACACAGCTTTACTAATATAACATTTGGCGTTGGAGAATTCCTTTTTATTATTTTATTTTATTTATTTTTTTAATATAAAATAATTGAGGACAATTACCATTTAAGAATCCCGCGAAAATTCGGCGGAAAGTGGGGAACGAAGTGTCTTTACACTTGGTTTCCTCTGCCTACGCTGCGTGCGATGAGGATTAAACAGAATAGAATAATCAATATTCATTTTTTACACTCGTGGTTGTTTTCTAAATCCTTTCTGTATATTTTTTAATAGAAGATATAAATTAATAAACATTTCTATATTTAAAATATTTTATGATAATAAGCAAAAATATATGGAAATAAAAATAAAATTAAAATACAAATGTCTATTAACAATTAGAAACAATTGTACTTCATTAGTTATTTTGACGTTATCGTTTTTAATCCCATAAATTATTTATACACATAGTAATTAACGCATATGATTAAAATCTACATGTCTCGTTTCCTAATAAAAAATTTTTAAAGAAATGAATATCATACCTTTGAATAGTGATATTAATTATTATAATATGTCTTTTGCTTCTATTTATTATATCAATAATAATAATATATAAGCACGTCGGCCTAGAAATATTATCATAATTACATTGATATCACTAGATATTTTTTTTATATTTGACACAAAAAGGAAACGGGTCGCGCTAGGCATCACAGCGTTAAACTTTAAGTGCGACGGTTGTGGATTCGATTCCCATTCGTGGACATGGGCGGTATTAATTTCTTTACTAACGTACGTTACGTGTGCGCATTGTTCACTCGGGAACAAGAGAAAAATCTTAAAAACAAATCTGCGCAGCCATCTACAGCTAACGTCAGGGCGGCAGCGACTTATTAAGTCCTTACCATTAACATTAGGTTCCCTCTGCCCACCCATTCTAATTGCGGGAACAAGCGTGAAGCTTAAAATTCTCACAAATTTTTAAACATAATAAAGCATGAAAATATTTTATGTTTACCGTTACACAGTAACGGGAAATATCTAGTTTCTTTATTGTTACAATAGTGGTCTGAGCATACAAATGACAGTTTATTATTACTTTGGTTTTATTCTCTTTAAACTTAGAAAAGACAAGTACATAAATACTCAACGCAGTGTTTTGTCTTGTTACCAGAGACATAGAAATATTATAAATTTCGTTCCCTTGAGAAAAAATAAACCCACAACCGTCATGTAAACCGATTCACACCACTGAGCCATGACGACCTTAAAAATATGTTAAATATAAAAATTTTCATAATGCAAATCAAATCTACCATAGATATTTAAAAACAACTACCCACTAAAATAATTTTCTTATAACAATATTTAACGAAGCAAACGTGTCGATCTAGGTACATTGGCAAGTCATTGCTCCAAATAAATATTTTTATCATCTTAGCCGGAATTACGTTTAGATAATAATACAACAAATAACAAAATATAAAAGAACAGACTTAGATAATTATTTAAGAATAAAATAATAGTAAAGAAGAGGATTACTCTTAACTAATGTAATAAAAATTACAAAGTAAATATACATAATGTAATTTTTTGGCAAACTTTTTGAAAACACTAATAAAAATAAACACATTGTAATAAAAAAATCTTAATTTATTATCTGTATTTTTAAGTATAAATATTTAAATACAAAAAACCGTTGTTTACTTACCCTTTCTTGAGCTGACAGTAAATCCGACATCTTCAAATAAAATATGAACGGGGGGTCGTTTTGCCATACGATTAAGTGCTTTTAGAGTGGAGCCAGCCCTTTCTAAAGCTGCAGGGGTCCACTGACTTCCTTCGCTGGAATTTATAGGTGAAGATTCAACTTCGTTACTCGTTGAAGTATGGGCTAAAGCTGCTCCCGCGATCGCACGACGAACCAACGGAACGTTTTTTTCCACTGTCGACATTTTTTCCATATTTTAAACGTTCTGAATAATATTTTTAACACATATCAATTTTTTATGTTTTATAAATCTAATTTTAAATAGGCGTGTCTATCCTACATAGCTGCGCAAGCGACACGCGCATTCTATACAGAAGTTGCCGTTTGACTGAGCACCCTGTTCAACCAGACTTACGGTTGCGTCAGGTGAACTATTTAGCAC
>DWNA01003283.1:0-10282 GCA_018249835.1 Heliconius besckei
TTTAAGATGCTAAAAATATATTAAATACAATATGATTTATTTTGTCTTCAACACGTTTGTCATTTATAAATAATTCATAGCTTATCTCCTATATATACCGGCCATTGTCTTTGGAACTTTGATAATGTAATTTAAGAACCTACATAAATTATATAAAACTAGTGGACCCGAACGCCGCTACGCCCGCTTGAACTATACGAATATTTATTAAATATATTTATGAAATTATTTTCAGTTTTGAATAGAGAGATGCGTTAGCAAGCTCATTTTGGGTGACGTTTTCTAACAACAAACTTTGCAACTCGTTGCTTAGGACGGTCGCATAGCGACGGTTGTTATTAATATGGCGGAATAAATTGTATGTCAAATTAAGACGTATTTTAATATATTGGTATATATCGAAAATATTACAAATATGAGAAAAAAAAGTATCCTATGTTCATCCCGAGACCCTCAAGTACCTCTATATGAGTATTTTATCGCAATTAAATTAGCGGTTTGGCCCTGATTGCGTAAAACACAGACAGACAGATAGACAGACAGACAGACAAATAGACAGAGTTACTTTCGAATTTATAATATAGGTATGGATAATATTATAATACATTGTAAGTACATATTTATAATATAAGAAAGCAAACAAATTAGTGTTAAATGTTTATCGTAGTTGTGACAATAAATAAAGATGTTTTCTGTTTTAATTATAGTACTTACTTTTTATGCTCTACTAATTAGACAGTGACAGTCGGTACAATCGTTTAAAAATAAAAAAGAGTATAAAGAAATAAAATAAAGCTGACATATAGAGAAAAAATATTTAAAAGGTCCTTTTAGAACTATGTTCCTTGTTTATTTTCCTGAAGACACAATTGTACGCCAGTATCCTAAGTACACAACCAACTCATTGTTCACTCACTCATTAATTAATAATACTAATATAACAGATACTTAGTTGTTAAGAGCAGGTCATTCGTCTCGTTTATATAGATTAAAGGAGATAATGCTACGAGAGTGAACCGGTTCATATTAATTATTACACTAATGCAGATGGTAAATAAGTCGTCTGGGTGCTTTGTTGACGGATTACCAACAATGGTCGGAATCTATTAAAAATACATTTTCCTTAAATGTGCATCAACAAATACATATGTTTGCCTCTTTTATTTTAAATTTCACTAAGATTAGATTAGTATACTTCTATGTTAAACAAATTTCCATCTGATGATAAATTCGTGACGCCGTGGTGGCGCAGCGGCACAAGGGCGTGAATGTAACGCGACGGTTGTGGGTTCGATCCCACAGGAAGTGAAATATTTATTTACGTTTATATTTCCATTTCCTCGCTCTGGTGTCGAGGTAAAGCGCGGCGTTGAGTTCTGCCACTCAACACGCAATGCCTCCAGAGTTCGGCAGAAAGTGGGGCACGGAGTGTCTTAACACTAGGTTCCCTCTGCCTAAACTGCTGTGTGCGGGATACGGCGTAAAGCTGATAAATTCAATAAGCAAATGTCACAAAAATGTCACAAAGAGATATTTTTCATGAAAAGAAACGAGAAGTTCACAAATAAACTATATTAGATGTGGCTGGAGTACTTATCAATTTTTTTGATTAATGAGCCAATTGCAATTGTAATAAACCGGAAAAGAGAAATCTTCTATTACCCCTTTGAAGTGACGCCTATGTGTACTTTGTAGTTTGTACACAGACGATGGTCTTTTGCAAATGTATTCTAATTGCATAACAAAGGACTTTAACTAGACGACATAAAAAATACGAGGCATTGATTTTAACTTGTTCTGTTGAATGCTAGACAAATATTTAGTTGACGTCATTAGGGATGATTTATTTTTATATCGAATAATATAGATATACGAAAAAAGAAACTTTAAGGTCACTTAAGATATAGAGCTTTGCAGTACATTTTGCGGTATGTAATTTTAAAATTATAAATAAAGACAGTACCACGTTTTCCCTTCAGAAATCGTAAGCTGGTTCACCCACAAGATGGCACAAATAAGAAACATGAAAATACTTAAGCGTGAAATCTGATACTAAACTACAGACAGAGTACACGAGTGACACCATTAGATTATCGTAGAAATGTTCACAAGTTAAGAACCACCGTCCAAGGGTCACAAGTTGCCGATACTATATCCAGCTCATACCAGATTGCCACGAGCTCATGATGCATGTATTCATCTGCATAACATCGGAGACTGTTATCAATATAATAAATTGCCATACCCATGTATACCTACTTACAGTACTTTGATAGCTCCTGGGGTCGATTTACTCATCTGTTTTAATGAGCAACTTATTAGATGCCAGCATAATCAGATTACTTTAAATTATTTATTATTTTTACGACTAACTCGCACGTGATGCGGGCTATTAGTCCAATATTTCATAAAAACCTATTTCATCTAAGCCATTTTTTAACATATTTTTTAAAAGCTTTAATTTTAAGCCACACTGTAGTTAGACAGTTGAAATTTGAACTATTTAACAACTATTAACTGAAATGTGCAAACCAAGAAAAAAAATGGTAGAACACGCTAAGTACGATGTCGCTTAGTACGATTTCATGCATAAAATGCAATTGCCTCAAGTCTCCATAACGTGCTAAACAGTGTTATGAAATGCGCTTAAGCGTAATACGTTTGTTGTCCCGCTTAACACGCCATTTTAGCTTTGAACGCAAAAGCTAACTGGCCTCAAGGACAATCAAGTTAGCCGTGAATATTTTGATTCTGATATTTTATTCATCACATTCATGAAGCTAGAACAAAATCTGGTCTATTGTAGGTTTCATTGAGGATGATCATAATTAACTCTCAAATAGGTCAAGTTACGATGACGTAATTGAACTCGTCAACTCATATTTTTCTAACTCTAAGATATTTTTAACCAAGAATTCGTGAATTTAAGAGTTGAGTGAGACTGAGCATGTTGAGTGTCAATACTCAAGCATGCGCTTTGTCTTACCGATGAGGTAATTTCATTATTTTAATTATTTAATATATAATTCACATTGTATTTTTCCACTCGTACTGCCTATGTTTCTGAGAAATCCATTTCAAGAGAATGGATCCATTTCAAAAAGAATTTTACAAATAACTTACTGTAAGATTCTTAAGCGTTTTCACATCATTTGTTTCATATTTCAGAAGAGCAAATTGTTCGTCTGTAAAGCGGACGCCTTTTTCAATATCTGCATTTTTTAATTCTTCTATTTCTTCAGCACATTTTTGAAGAAGTTGTTCTGGTGTTAGCTGTTCTGTTTCTTCTTGTGATGCTTCAGCTTCTGCTTCTTCATCTAGAGTCTAAGTGATAATAGTTACATTAGGATGGGTACATATAGTGTGACGTTTATAAAAAAAAGGTGTAAAACCATAACGTAACGAGGAGTGTAGAGTAACTTTTTGAAGATGCTGAAGATATTTATTTTTAAATAACATTACTTTTTGCCAAATGATATTTTTTATTCTCTCTGGTATAACAAAATTTATTCTTTAGGGTCATGCTAATAACATAGATAAGTTAAGATACAAGCGTATAATAATTGCGACGTAGCTTATACGTAGATAGAGCGCTTCCAAGAAGTGCGCGGGGAAATCCCGCGATATGTGTTCATTTTCATTTTTTAACATTTTCCAAAAAAAGGTATTTTTTTCCTAAGTGGAAAAACACTTTAAAAATAATGTAAGAGTATACTACACAAGTAATACCTGTAGAGTTAAATGATAACAGGAATTTTAGTACAATATTGCTTATCAATTATGGACTTTCTACATTATTCTTGTGCGTTCTTCAAAACGAATTAAATTTACTGGGTAGGCCAAGTTACATAACTTTACCGAGCTAGGTTTATTATATTTCATACAAGGCGGTAAATGTGATATATTGATAAAAAGGTTGCAGTTAATAATATTCAATAAATTATTTTACCTGATCGAAATTCTGAGAGGCTTTAAGTTTTCTGTAATAAGCATCTGCACGTTTTTTGGTTGCTCTTGCGACCTCTTTGTTCACCATCCTCCAGAATACGAACACAGGATGATTAAAAAGTTCAGGTGGACATTCTTTCAATGGTGTTTTTCCCACTAAAATGAGACGTTTCAGTCTCTCCATTTCGTCAAGCTAGCAAACAAAATATTTATTAGTAAATTTATGTTCATATTTAGACGTATTCTTATAAAAAAATATAACTAGACAGACATATAATTATTTATATATTTTTAATAAATATTATACATATATAAGTGGACGAGAAATCATAATTAATTATTATAAAGCGGACGAAGTCATTAATATAAACTAGTATTAAGCAACGAGAAGAAAATTTCTAGACCTTATCGATCAATATCTATTGCTAGCTCGTGTAACTTACTAATGGAATTATTATTTATTACAATGTTGAATGAAAGAGCTGATAATTATTATAATATAATTAATATTATATACTTCATTTTGTACATGTTTATGGTATTAAGATAGTACTTACGACTCTTGAAGAGATCCTTTTGTTAAGGTTCTCTTCATTTACGGCGCGGATTCTCTCTTCTAGTTCCGTCATGAACGTCTTGTCGGTGAGCCGCACAAGATTTGAACCCATATGCTTTTCAAGACGAGCTCGGACATGGGGGTGTGTAAAGCTAAAAGAAAAAATATATTTTATAATAAAATGTCAATTTAATTTTATAATCTTCAGTTCATTATTATGAACTTAAATTTTATAATACTTAAAAATGTATAGTTTTGAAATAAATTTTAAAATTATACATAGAATTCCTTATATAGATATATTTTCTTATTTATCTCGCTTACCATGGCCGCTGTAACTTTTGGCAATTCGTTTTGGACTCTAAGATGTCGTACAAAAAACAAAACCACCTTCGGAATGTTGAAACCACCAATGAAAAGTATTAGTAGTTTTGACGCTGAGCGCCCGTGTCATAATAGTTGAGACCTTTATCACGGTACGCGGCAGGGCTGGCACGGTATGGCACGGCTGCCAACGATACCACATGTATTATATATTTACATGTAACGTGGTGTTCATACTTGACGGCTTTTCTTTGTAGGACAATTTTTATTTTATTTTTAGACAATTTAAATTAAACAATATTGTAATCGTTAATTGCTAAATTTGATTATGTTAGCGATCCAAATGCGCCTTTGTCCGCCTTGTAATTGTAATAATATAGCAAAATATACATAAATTGTAGCTTATGTGTTATTCTGATATACATATAAGCTTAACATGTAGTTTCATCTAAATACGTTTAGAAATTTTTGTAACACCAGGTCCCTCTAGTCTGGTCTTGTCTAGTTTGTGGGGGAGATGTGTAAAAATAAACAATTTCACAATTGCCTATTCAATCAATTTGTTCACTTTAAAATTGTTCGTAAAACCTTAAAACTTTACAAATGTACTACAAGGTGCTGTTCTATAATTTATTTTATTTTTAAGACTCTTAGTTTATAAGTACATCATTTACAAAACAGTTTTTGTCAAGTCGGTCTCCTTCTTTAGGCTTCGTGACTAAAAGTTTTTTGAATATCATACATGAAGTAGAAATTATTTGGTGCATAAATTTGGAGAGTCATCGCTTCGATTTGTACGGATTCGATATTATTTCCATACGAATGTGCGAGTGAAACATAGCTAGCTACGAATACACGGTGGTAGTGGGTAAGAATCTTACAACGGGGAATGCGTCAAATGTCTTCGCTTTAAAATTCCTAAATCTCGTTCATTTTAGCCTAATGCAAAGTTTTAATCTTTTAAGATGAATTCCTACTCCAATATATTTAATATGGTTTTCTATGTTGTTATGTATTTAATAATTTGGACTTTATTTTCTTTTGCTCGCAAAAATTGTCGTATTTAATAGTAAAATTATTAATTTAATAGTAAAAAAGTAATAGAATAACACGGTTTTTCCGGCGTTAATTTCCAATCCCGCGGGAATTCCCAGATTAAAATGACCCATGTGTTGCTCCATAACTCCATCTATCTGTCAGTAAAAGTCCCACAAAAATCAGTTAATCTTTTCTGGAGATTAGCCCGGACAAACAGAAAGACAAATAGACAGTGAAACTGGTCAGGTAGGTAGGTATATATATCGTTATAAATATTTTATTGTATACAAAATATACCATTTTCATAACTAAATATCTAGTTAGGTACTTAAATTAATATCTAGTTATATATGTAGTGTTAATTTTTATTTTTAATTACAACATTTCTCACGAATTTTGCAGCACATCTGTTTACGTTATGAAGGCTATCAAAATTATATATTGGTGGAATTTGGTACTTATCTTCCAATAATATTATTGTTTTCATAATAATTGTGATTTTTGTTTTAATTGCGTAATTTTGCACGCTTTTCATAATATTTACATTGGACTCTAAGTATGTCATTAGGTTTTAACGGCCTTTAGCTTCGCCACAGAATAGCGACATAAAACTAGACGAAACGTTATCCCGCTATTAGGCTACTATTGTTCACGCTTAAAAGGGTTCATTAGTAACTATGTGTACGGAGCCTTTATCACCAGAGGGCGGATAGGTAAATAAGGGCATGGCACCATTCATGGTATAAGTTTCTTTCGAAATAAAACATATATAATAAAAAACATTAATTTTACATTTTGTTGTAATTAACAGAAACTACTCGCATTTTTACAAAAAACAAATTATAAAATTATATAATTAATTTTAAAAATGTAATATTTAATCGAAACGCACATGCGATTATGCGTTAAGTTAAGAATTCAATATGGGAATATATATTAATAAAAATATATATAAAAAAGTTTGTATCAAAATAAGATTGCTGTTTAATATAATAGTCTATGCTTAATAATTTTAAACACGTAGCGACATTGTTAAACGTTGTTTACTTTTAAGTTACATTTCTAATAAAATACAATTTTATATTCCTTGGTAGAGCTAATATTTACTTATTTCTCGTTATGCCATTTATTTATGTCGGTCGTTAGTTACAGCAACAGTGAATCTGAATTACATTAAAAATAAATATTTTTATAGATACCATAAGCTATTTTTGGGCTATATTATGAAATGTCATAAATATTTTCATTGCATAAAAGTTATCAACTCATTGCGTTATAATTTACTATGTTATGTAAAAACAATATATACATAAAAATACGTTATCACTATAGAGATAGTAAATTGAACTTTATATATTTTTGTAAAAGCACCTTATAGGTATAATCTAAATATAAATGTTGACTTTGCCGTTATGTTTATTCTATCATTAAATAACCTCTGCCTAAAATCATTTGAAGAGAAAGATATAGAATCGAATTCAAATCGAAAAATGGTTAAATAACAAGTTGACAACAATTGTACAGTATGTCATGTCAATACCAAAATATAACCACGTTACAAATACAAATACTATTTAAATAAAGAACTGAACTGAATATTATTTTATTTAACTGTCATTTTTTTTAATTTAATAAAAAAATGCATTAAATCTTTGTATTAGAACACAGCAAAAAAAACCCATTAAAATTAATTGTATAGTATTAATGAAGCTATTTATATTAACCTCCATCGAATATGTTTACATTTTCGAGCAAGATACATAAGAGTGGTGTGGTTCTTGTTTACGCATAGCATAGCCTAAATTATACGTGACGATACGTTCACGTTCACGTCACTCGGTTGACGTGTCTCTTTCACAATCGTGTCATATAAATACGAGCTGATGTCGTGGGTCTCGAAGAATGCTTATTCATATCCGCGACGAAGCTTCCTTTGGATCATGAGTAATAAATAGCGCCCGCTTTATGGGTCGTTACGTTGATGTAGAAGTGTTTCAGTGAATTACTGCTGGAAAAGACTGGTATAGGGAATTGAGGCTATCCACGGTTTATGACATTGTAAACGATGACTCTTATGACATAATTACGGAAAATAATGCAATGCAAAGTTTTACGATAATATTAAATTTTCTTAAGTCTTTATTCTTAGAGGGGCTTTAGTTAAAATCTACATAAATTATTATAATTTAAAATGAAACGTCAAATGTGTGTGCCTAATTTTTGAATGTTACACCAAATTAGATAACTCCTGAAAGTTAAAAAGATGGTGGAAGTTTGTAAGAAACTCTTTGTTCCTTAGATGAGAGTTTTTATAACATATTTAGGCAGAGTGAACACTGCTGAACAGAGACACTTACAGATATAGATGCTTTTCTCAAATTAAAAAAGTTCGATGATAGCGGTCAATAGCTAATACTTGTTTGATTTATATATGAATAAATCAAATTGGCATATATATCCCTTATAAAATAGATATAGTTCATTGTATGTTATATATTGTTGGATAGAAACATTTATAATATCAGTAGGCCGTTAAACTGTCGGTAGTAAAACTGAAAAGCTGTGATATTTTTGAACGCTATAAAACACCCGTCTCGGACTTTAAAGTGTTTCTTAAACACTACGGTCTATTTACTGTATACGCGTCACTTTTGGAATGTTTACACATACCTAGTTATTTATATTCTATTGTGGCGGTGAAACATTCATTATAAATACCAAACCACTGTTATCAATGAAATGAGATTTTTTGCTCAAGTAAATATTATCTTCTAAGTATTTAAACTAACGAATATCTATTTAAATTAATTTTGAGTATTTTACGATACTCTAAGAAAATGTTCACACCTGAACTATGTACATGTTGCTTTGATTTCGGTTGTATACAAACAACAGACTACGACTGTTTCCTTTACGAAATGTAAGATATCAGAATCTAATATTAATACAAATTGTTTACACGTTAGAGTTATATTTGCGAAGCATATCGATAGTTAAAATGTATCCAACATAAGATTAACTTATGTAAATGTTTAACATTTTCCTAAAATCTATAAAATTATCGAAAAAATCCACTATTACAATAAACCTAATATATTTATCTGATTTTTTAAAACAAAAGGCACCTGAGTGATGACTTGGCCCTGGGAGATTCTGTATTAGAAGATTCGTAAGGAGATGCTTCTTCATAGTCTCCGGTGGATGTTCGCCTACCGCGTCCTGCTAGAAGTTCGATGGTGGTCCAGAATGTACTCTCTGAGGTGTTCGAAGAGGTCCGCTGCATGGTCGGTATTGCCTATATCACTGCATGTTGCTACACTCAAGTTCTAAAGTGCAATGACTGCTGCCGCTATTGCCGCCATTGCCGCCATTGTGCCCTACCACCCTACCACCCTAGGCCCCTTGGCGGCCCACGTGTCACACGCGAACATTAATCTCACGCCCCAAACCAATCGTGGATAATTTTCCGTACAATCAATGAGGTATGTTTATATTATAATGAATTAAATGTTTATAAAAGAAGCGAGTAGTGCACAAACTTCTATATCTTATGGTATGTTATTTATTACTATTTTAAATTAAAACTCAATAAAGTACCACTCTACTCTACTCTACACATTCACCATATGTTAAGAGTATATTATAATAATATATTATTCAAGAAAAATATAAAAATAATAATAATAATAAAAAGGCGCCAAAATTATTGAAAATTCGTTCGATGCGTCACACTTGTTTAAAAAGCTCGACCGAGAAGTGACCCAGATGGCGCGAATGTCGCCAGCCCCGACCGGGTCAGTTGAAACTGAGGCCTTTGCATTATACAAATAATAGAAACTTTTTATTTATCACTGACAGATATTTATGGCACTCATTTGGGAAAAACAGTACCAACTTAGGAAAATGGAAGCCAAATTTCAATTTACATAGTTCATGTAAAAAGTTTATTATATTTGTGACAGGAAAACATGATAATTTTTTTAAATACATTAGGTGGCAGGGCTGAGTATTACAGTTTGTCTAATTAAATTGAGATAAAAACTCTTTTTAAATATTAAAATCTAAGTGAAAATCGATCTCTAAACAACCACCACGTCCATACTTGCAACGACGGCGCTATGTCGGTCACTTGATATAAAATTATGGCACAGCAACAATTTCAATCACGAACAGCTTTTGATATTTTTTATTCTAATGTTCTCAATCGCGATAGCAGGTCACGTGTTGATTATGATACAAATATATTTATGATTTTAAAAAATTGTGTTATAAAAACACGAGGATAAACCTATAACAGTGTCCTCGTAAGATATTGTTTGACGATAATATGAACCG
Source organism: Heliconius besckei (assembly GCA_018249835.1). NCBI lineage: Eukaryota > Metazoa > Arthropoda > Insecta > Lepidoptera > Nymphalidae > Heliconius > Heliconius besckei. The sequence goes on from DWNA01003283.1 coordinate 10,202, forward strand.
GAAGAAGAATTCAGTAGTTAATGCAATTTATTTTTACTACAAAAAACAACTGCTGTACTTGTTTAAAAGTACAAATTATTC
>DWNA01003284.1:0-10282 GCA_018249835.1 Heliconius besckei
GTATTTTCTTGTTATAATTATTCAAAAGAAGAAAGAAACGGAATATCTAAAATATATAAAACCTTATATGTGTACTTTAGGCCAGTCGTGGCGCAGGAGCTCAAGTAAACGCGACTATTTATGGGTTTGATCCCCACTCGAGGAAATGAAATATTCATTTAAATTTATTTCTTCACTCTGGTCGAAGGAAAGCGCAGCGTTGAGTTCCACCACTCAACATGCAATGCTTCCAGAATTCGGTGAAAACAAATTAAAGCGCGGAAAAACACAAGCGATAACTACACAATTTTCAACAATAGACAGATTTTTTTTAAAGGTTTACATATACCTACGTCTAAGTCTTGTATCGTCTCTAATATGTTCCGTCTTTCGTCTTATTAATACGATAGTTATGGCTACAAGAATGAAGCAATAAAAAATGTCGAACTTATTCATAATTGTTGTTAATTTTTGTTAGCATAATAGTTTTCATAATGGCAAAAGAACAAATAATAGTATTATTATTATTCGATTTTTTCAGCTTCACACTGTATCTCGCATATAGCCGGGAAGTCAAAGGGCACCTAGTACAAAGACACTCTGTTCCCCACTTTCCACGTAATTTCTAAACTAAACTCTGTGCCGCGCTTTGCCACCCGAGCGAAGAAATGAATTGTCATTAATATTGATTAATAAATAACTCATTCCCCCGAGTGGGAAATAAACTACGAGCCATCGAAATTACTCAGTCACAGCCTTATGAATCTGTCACCTACAACGGTCAATAAATTATTCGAACTATGTTTTTTCTTCAGTGGTAGTCTGTATTCTTATGTAGTATGTATATCAATACATATAAAATTTGGCAGGGTAGGCAAAGAGAGTCCACTGTTAAGACACTCCGTTCCCCATAATCCGCCGAATTCTGAAGGCACAGCGTGTTGAGTGAGAAAATTATTTTTTAATTCATAATATGATGACATCTGTCGGATGCATAAAGTTTCTACACGCGCTATCAAATCCGTTTATAAAGCGACATCTAGAATTGTACAAGCAAGGTGGAATCAACTTTAGTTCGTTTATTAACCGCTAGGTGACAGTATTTCACCTTCGACTTTTAATCAAATATTACTGTCTATAATATTTACATAAAATATAATTAATGATTGTATGAAAATTCAATATAATTATATTAATAATAATTTCAGAAATAAAAATTTCAGAACAAAGTATATAGTACTAATATAGTTTGATCAGTAAATATTCTTGATAAGTTTGACAGTTGGAAGTTGTAACTGACGTCTTGAAAAATCAATACATTTCTGTCTCTGCAGATGAGCCGTGTTTACTTTTTAGCGTAGTTAAATCGTTCTTATTTCTCTTAATTGAAATACACATTTGCCATTTGAAATATTAAATCGTGTTTTATTTGGTAAAATAATAACAGGCTGTACTTACCGGTTCGACCAACCTTCCAACGAAGTACTTCTGAATTCAGCTTTGCATTTCTTGTTATGTACACTATTTAATCTATTTTTAATGTGAGCAGTTAATTTCTTTGGACTACCAGGTAACTTGAGTGTAGTCATGTCTTATTTACATTGCAAAAAGATATATTAGTCCACTTCAACACTTGTGCTAATTATAAGGATTTTTTCATTTCTTTTTTATTTTCAGACATGGAAGAATTGGATTATGAAAATTCTGATACTGATGGTGAATTTGCTTTTGAAACTGACCATTTAGCGTTAAGAGGGAATAATGATTATTATGATTTAATAAAATACATAGTCAATTTAGAGGCGCAAAAAGTAACAGCATTAAAAGACATAGAATACTTAGCGGAAGCAGAGAAAAAAGCATTAGATGAACCTTTGGAATTTGTTGAGGACTTAAAATGTGGAAAAATTATTTTTCCACCAAGACAGTCAATAGCAGATTTGCCTTCTATTGATTGGAATAAATATGGAATTGATATATCTATGACTAATGAGGCTGACATTAAGGAAATAAGAGAATTAGAATCCAGTACCAAAGTGAGAGGTAGAAAATTTACAGATAATAAACCTGAAACCTTTAATCAATTGTGGTCATGTCAAGAACAAAAGAGATTGGAAGAATTATTGGAAATATATCCCGAGGAGGCAGTAGAAGCAAGGCGATACAAGAAAATAGCTGATGCTCTGGGAACACGCACCCCTATTCAAGTCATGAGTAGAGTTCAAAAGTATTTTGCTAAATTAGCAAAAGCTGGCTTACCCATACCTGGAAGAGCACCAAAAAATATTGGAAAAGACAAGTCACGTTCCATATTTTACAAAAAATCAACATTTTTTCCACAGCTTCATGTGCCTGTTAAAATGGAGGATCCATACGACAGTAGTGAAACTCGAGAAGGTCCCTCAGAATCGAAGGGTCTTAATAAAAGTTCCCTAGAACTATTGAAAATGGCAAAAGAACAAAGGTTATTAGATGAACATTCCCCTGTATATCAATCAAAGACAATGTGTGTTGGATGTCAAAAAACTGGCTTTTTGGGAGCCAGATGGACTGACAATGCAGGGACGGACTACTGCACAGATTGTGTTGTAAAACTTTTACCGAATGAAAAGCTAACACCAGTTAGGCCTCCTACTTTATAATTAACAAATATAATATACAATGTGAATAATTATTATTCAGTGCATTGCTTAAATAAGAATCTGAATCTGATGAAATAAGCTTAATAAACTTTTTTATAACATTCTTATGACTTTTCATTGTTTTTTTTTATTAATTTATATATACAACCTATGTATGTCATGTGAAACCAGAATGATACGAAACTAAAATGTAAACAAAATTTTTGTGTATGAGAACAAAGCCTGAAATCATAATGTAAATTACCACTCATGAATCTCGATGAAGCATGGATGGATTTAGAAATGTATGCAGCTAAAGCTATTATTGTTAATTTGACATGCTAATATTAATACATTTTAAGCATGTTAATATTTTTTTATTATTTGTTATAAAGCTTAAAAAATTGTATACATTTATTATTTTTATTAAGACTTGAACTGAAAACGTTTTCTTAAGTGTTTTCTGACAGATCACGATATATCTGCCGTCGTGGCGCAGCGGTACAAGAGTGTGACTAACGCGACGGTTGTGGGTTCGATCCCCACTCGGGAGAATGAATTATTATTTATATTTTCATTGGGCAAAGGGCCACTCTCTGCGGAAAGTGGGTGACGGAGTGTCTTAACACTAGGTTCCCTCTGTCTACCCTGCTATATGCTGGATACAGCGTGAAGCTGCAACAATATATCTGCCAATCTTCAGTCTATACCAATCTTAATCTAATCTTTAAGGAAAATTTCGTTTAACGAGTAAATCAACACAGTTGAACGAGTGTTGATTACACTTCACACTCGCGTAAACACTGGAAATGAATGTACCAAATGTAGCGTATTTATTACAGTACCTTATATGTTGTTATATAAGGAACTATGTTAAATTTATATAAAACTCCTTTTTTAGTACGAATAAAGGTTTACTTAAAAAGTTCTAGAAATATTTTTAACTCTATAGGTGTTAACCTTTCCATTATATAAATTAATTTTATCAAATAAATCAATACATGAAAGGTGAAGGTGTTTTAGATGCGGCCAAAAAGTGCAAAATATTGTGCAATATTATTACAAGCGAACTCAAACGAAGCTTTAGGTTAGAAGCAAACTTTTGCACACTCAAAAATTTTCACTCAAAAATTTCATCACCATTTATTAAAATTAAAATTTTATATAAAATATCACACACGTTTAACATAGCTGAGATAAATCTGATAACTGATTGAAAAATAAACTTTTATAGAGCGATCGCGCATAGTGGGTATTCGACGCGAGTGATGAAGAACCACTGGCCTGGAACAGTGAACACGGCCACCACTGTTCCCTTTAGATAGATAGGTCTTGCGGCCATACGCATATGTATTTATATAATCGATTTTTTTAAAGATATCGATAATAATCTAGTTTGATTGAAGTGGGGGTTGTTTAGAAATATAGGAAGAAGTGATTTTACACTGTTTTCTCTTTACCAATGTTCTAAAGCGATGTATAGATTTATATTTAATAAGTACTGTAGGTTTTACCAAATAAGAATGCCACGGCGCAGGGCGCAAGTGTGTGACTTTAAATGCGACAATTGTGGGTTCGAATTCTATTCGGGGGAATGCATTATTATTTGTTAATATTTTCGTGTAGTATATAGTAAGTTCCATTACTCAAAGACGCAATGTTTCGAAATTTGGGGGGAAGTGTAGAACGGGGTGTTTTAACACTAGATTCCCTCTATCTACCTTGCCATATGCAGGGCACATCGAAAAGCTGAAAAAAAAAACTTACCAAAATTGTAAAACTTACCAACGTAACGTTATTGTAAAATACTTGGATATAAATAATTATTTTGGTTAAATTGTTTTAAATATTTATGATAAAAGGGATTTAGCGACTGATAAGCTTAAACAAAGGAAATTCTAGGACACTACTAAACGATGACCAGCAAAAAGAACGAAGTAAAGCGTATTGCAGCTCTCTCGTGGTCGACCCTTGTCACTCAATACAACCCTAAAGAAGTTAAAAATGTACAAATTAACTATACATAAGCAGCTACATATAAGCTACTAAAGCGCGGCGTTGAGTTCTGCCACTTAAAACGCAATGGCTCCAAAATTCGGCAGAAAGTGGGGAACGGAGTGTCTTAACACTAGGTTCCTTTTGCCTACCCTACTGTGTGCGGAATACAGCGTGACGCTAAAAAATAAAAAAAATATTTTACATGGAAACAATAGTAGATATTTTTTGCTATTGTACGGTATTTCCTACTGCCTAGCTTTTATTTGTTACTGATATAGCCCCAGCCTATCGAAGCGCATACAGCGGTGGTACTAAGCTGTAACTTTATATGAAATGAAATCTAGTATTGTTTGCAATTACTATAAAAAGAAACAATCTTGCTATATAATATATGTATTTTTACTATGGACGACGGTTGCAGAAATAACATTTGTAAATCATTATTTTTTTAAATACAAAAGAAATATTCGTATTTTTCTGATAATTATATTATACTAGCGGACGCGCGCAGCGTCGCTTGCTTATTTAGGGGTGAATTGTAATAAACCACGAAACACATGTTTCATGATATATTTTAAAGAGTCTAAATTTCAAATTTTAAAAAAAACCATACAAACTTTCAAACCCTTATTTGCACCCTTACGGGAAGAATTCTAGAAAACGATGAAACACGTGTTCAATTAAATACTTTTAAAAATCTAAATTTGAAGTTTTATAAGAATCGGTACCGAGTAAACTTTTTTTCCATACAAACTTTCAACCCCTATCTCACCCCTTTAGGGTTAACATTTTACAAAACCCCTTCTTAGTGGATGTCCAGATTACGAAAGTAAACATCTGTCCAAATTTCACGTTTCTACCGTCAGCTGTGCAGGCTGTGCGTGCGTCTTACCTCAGTCAGTGAGGACAAGTCCTTTTATATATATAGACTAGCGGACGCGCGCAGCTTCGCTTGCTTATTTAAGAGTGAATTCTAATAAACCGCGAAACATGTTTAATGAAATATTTTTAAGAGTCTAAATTTCAAATTTTATAAAAATCGGTGGCGATTTAAAGATTTTTCCATACAAACTTTCAACCCCTTATTTGCGCCCCTAGGGGATGAATTAAAATAAACCAAGAAACATGTGTTCAATTAAATATTTTTAAGAGTCTAAATTTTAAATTTTATAAAAACCGGTGGCGATTTAAAGATTTTTCCATACAAACTTTCAACCCCTTATTGGCACCCTTAGGGGGTAAATTCTAAAAAACCGTGAAACACGTGTTCAATTAGATATTTTTAAGATAATTTTATAAAAATCCGTGCAGATAAAATTTTTTTTCCATACAAACTTTCAACCCTCCTTTCACCCTTTTAGGGTTAAAATTTTTCAAAATCCCTTAGTGGATGTCCAGATTACAAAAGTAAACATCTGTCCAAATATCACGTTTCTACGCACAGCGGTTACGGCTGTGTGTGCGTCTTACCTCAGTCAGTGAGGACAAGACCTTTTATATATATAGATTAGCAACGCCATCGAACTGGCTGGCAAAGTGACTCAAAATCACTAAGTTTATTTAAAATTCGAATTCGTAATAAAAATATCATATCCTAACGTCTTTTCGTATAAGAGTATTTTAAGACGTTCTTCTAACTAATAATCAAAAGCTGAAAATGAATATTTGTTTTAGCTTTACGCTGTACCTCGCGCATAATTGGGTAGGCAGAAGAAACCTGGGGAAGTACATGCAGTAATTAATTCACAATATTTATATTATTAATAAAGTATTTTAAACAAATATTATAGTGTAGTCTGACTTTTCGCAACTTATATTATGTTTTTGATGGAATAAATCAATATCGAATATCATTGCTTATTAAATGCCGAGTTTCTCTAAAATAATAAGAGCCGGAAATTGAATACATAACAGGAAATTACTCATTTCTTTGAAACGTCGTCGTATAAACAATTGTTGGTGGATCTCATAAAATATTTATTAAACGAATTGAACTTAACATGTGGGTATTAATATTTAATAACTACAATACTATAAAATACAGTTCATTATTATTTTATATTTTTTATCCTTTTTTTGTAGACAGTCGGAGGCGGTCGTGGCGCAGGGTACAAGCGTGTGAATGTCACGCGTCGGTTGTGGGTTCGATTCCCACTCGGAGGTATCAATTATTACTTATTAATATTTTCATTTCTTCTGTCTCGTACCAAGGTTAAAGCGCGGCGTTGAGTTTCTACTGCCACTCTGCTGGCTGGGGAACAGAGTGTCTTAACTCTAGGTTCCCTCTGCCTACCTTTCTATGTACAGGATAAAATGTGTACGTATAAAAATAAATAATAACAAAATAAGCCACAAAACGTTTTTTTATCAAAATTATAGCCACATATATACCTAGCTGGAGTAGCGCCAGTATCTGCCCTCGGGGTTTGGCAAATTGTCATTTATTTTGGCGGTTACCTACCAACCACAGTTCAAAACGTTGGACATATTTTTTTATCTTTTGTCGTTTACGAATTAGCTAATAAAAGATACAAAAAAGGTAAAAAAATAATATTATTTTTTATTCTGAATGGAATAATTTCATGTATTGTTTTGTGTATCGTTTTACGAAAAACAATCACTATAAATATTTTTGCGTATATTTTTTTCCAGATTAAAGCGGCCAGGCTATGGGTATAGGTAACATATTACCTAAATGCTAGATTAATTAGGGTTGAACATGTGCAAATAAATTATAAATCTAAACATAATTTATATATTATAATATATTTGCAAGTAAATAATATATGTATTTACATATTTTCAAACATAAATATATATATTAATAATTATTATGATCTTTAGATGACATAATTTAGCTTTTTTTTTTTAAATCGTGCATTAATGAACTTGTAACTTTTCACACACTGCCAACTAACTTCCTAACCAAAGCCATCTAAAGCATTAATAAATATTTCACGCATTGTCTACTGTGCAAACCTAAACTTACCTAGGGCCGCTTTTGCTGTGGTACACTGAAATAATATTTATTTAATTAATTTTCATTTATAAGAATAAATGTATATTTTCTTAAATATGGCGTTTAGACTTTATTATAATATAATGTATTATGGTAATAATTAGTATTAAGTACGATGCAACATAATATACAGAATGAAATTAAACCTGAGAGGCCAGTTATGGCGCAAGGGCACAAGCGTGCCATTGTCAACACGACAGGGTGTGAATTCGATTCCCACTCGAGGGCATGAAATATTTTTTCCTCGCCATGGCAATGAAGCAAAGTGCAACATTGAGTTCCACCACTACACGCAATGCCTCCAGAACTCAGCGGAAATGGGCAACGGATTGTTTTATCACTAGCTTCCCGCTGCCTACCCTACTGTGTGCGGGATACAGCGTGAAACTGATTTGATTTTGATTTTGAGATTCGTGTTTATTTATTATTGACTTCCTTCTAATTTACCACCTCATTATGTGAGCGGTCAAAATGTAATTCCATACATTTAAGTAACTCTTTGTCCATCCTTTGCACGTGTTCACTTTACACAATTATTTTAATAGAGTGTTTTAGTTGAAATATCTATCTTTCTCCATACATATCTCTCCCTATATACATATAAAATATGCACTGTCCGTACGTGCTCTACGTCGTTTGCTATCGGACTAGGGACAGCTACGAGCTTACTCTTTTTTATTAATATATATATAAAAATATAAGGCCAAAGAAAACATCTGGAAAAGCCCAGAGCGCCGTTTTTAGGGTTCCATACCTTTTGTGAAAAAAAAAGGAATTCTTATAAGATCACTTTGTTGTCCATCCGTCCGTCTATCTGTTTGTTTTGAATTTCAGAAAAAGCTCGAGACCTCTAGTTTTTGTGAACCCTCGTTGAGCGAGTCCGACTCACGCTTGTCTGGATTTTTAGTCACGATAGTAGTAGATTCGATCACTACTCAACTTTGATCGTAAATGATAACTTCCCGTAAACCCGTTTCTTCAATGTAAATGGATTTTCATGTTAAGCATTTTTTTACATTTATGAACAGCTTTTTAAAGTATTTTTTTAACAATATGGTTTGTAAAGCTACCTAAGTACCTAAAGAAAAAGCTTAAACCCGGATTCGCGCCAACCGTCGATGCAGACTAATAGCTTGGGAGCTTTGTTTGATATGCAAAATATGTTATCCCGATAACTTCAATAAAAATTGAGAAAATATATTTTATACTGCTTGTGCTATATACGATAAATATCCTACTAATATTCTAAATTCAAAAGTTGGTGAGACTGGTTGTTTCTTCACGTAAAAACAACTGAAATGGTTATATAATAGTTTAACGTTATATAATGTATAATTTACTTAAGCAAATATGTGAAATTATTATGTAGGCCGTCGTGGCGCAGCGGCACAAGTGTCTGGCTGTAATGTGGCGGTTTTAGGTTCGATCCCCACTTGAGGAAGTGAAATATTTTTTACCTTTATATTTCTATTTCTTCGCTCTGGTGTCGAGGCAAAGCGCGGCGTTAAATTCCTCCACTCAACACGCAATGCCTTCAGAATTCGGCAGAAAGTGGGGAACAGAGTGTCATAACACTAGGTTCCCTCTGCCTACCCTGCTGTGTGCGGGATACAGCGTGAAGCTGATTTTTTGTTAATTTACAGGGAATAATGGGACTGACATTTTTGTATTGTATTTACATAAAAAGTCCCAAAATAAGAGAGAAGACTTATACATTTATGAGTAAAAAATAAATAAATAAATATGACCAAAATATAAGGTTTATTACGCGTCGTCATCCCTGTTTAGATATACGTCCTAAGTTATGCGACAATAAACTGGTAGCTTTACTTAGTAAAGTATTCCGGCGTGTTGTCCTTGGGAAACTCTACCAACTGCAAAATAGGCCGTTTTGTTCTATTTGTTTATAAACTTTCGTACAAACTTTGAACGAGATCAAATAAGATTTAGATTTTCAGTCCAAACTGAAACAAAATAACTTTGCTTTTGTTCTCTCGAAAATTAAAGTAATGTTTGTATTAGAAATTTCAACAAATAGTTGAAGAGTTATTGAAAATAATTACTATAATAACAATAAACAAGTTAATTTGTGAGAATCGTAAGAAATATTTAAAAGAAGTTAAAAAATAATTGAATACATTCTTGTCATATGAAAAGAAATTATATTTCTGGAGGCATTGTTGAAAGGCGAAACTCAACATTGCGCTTGCCCCGTTACCAGAGCTTAATGAAAATATTAATATTATTAGTAACAAATAAATAAATTTAAATACTTGTTTAAATATGTAAAATTAAGCGTTTTTCATACTTATGTTCAACACAAAGATGCTAAACACTAAGTTTAAATTTAAGATCGCACTTCACACGGTAGTTGGACATAACATATTGCACATAAATGTCTCCGTAGGTAGTTCAAATGTGGGTAGGTAATTAAAAAAAAAGAAATATTTCAAAATCAAAAAGAGTTTCACAGCTCCATCTATGTATAAATGGTAAAATATAACATTAATTTTCATTTTAGTAACATTTGTACCTAAATAAAATAAATTAATTTTTAACAAAAACAAAAACCGACTTCTAACAACGAACTAAAAAGTGAAAAATAATTATATAAAGATTTTATAATTTTGAAGTCGGTGTCAAACTAATGCTACAACACCTTTAC
>DWNA01003285.1:0-10280 GCA_018249835.1 Heliconius besckei
ATTTGTTACAGAATTGAGAAGATTACAAAGGAAACAAACAAAAGACGAAAGGTTGCTCAAGAAACGCATAGCAGAGCAGATTCGCTACAGCCGCATCAGAAACGACCCCAAGAAATGGGAGGAACACTAAATGAAGAGACACCGCTCATACGTACGCCACAAGATTCAACAAGCGATGAGTTTATTTAACGAAAAAAATAATGGATATAGTGGAAATTTAAATAATAAGTTTTTGTTAGACATGTATTATAATAGCTGAATGTATTATATGACAAATTGAGTATATCTATGTATTTAATATGGATGTGGGAATTATAAGGTGTTTCAGAATCTTGCTAGAATTGCTGTTGTGGTAATTACATGTTACACTCTTTCGTCTCGCCCCGTCTCGTCTCGTCTCTTGAGGAATCGAAGTAGAACTTTAAAGGACACATTTTTAAATATTATAAAGTAACGATATATATTATAACTTTGTCGATATTATCGAGTACTCTTTACCTATGTTCTCCATAAATTATATTTATTAGATGGTAATCATAAAAACCTCAATTCTATAGTAATATAAATATAAATTATTAAATTATAGCTCCAGTCTTTCAATTCTGTCATTGTAATTTTTAGAGTAAACCTTGCTTTTTATATATAAGGCTTAATAAGTAATAATGGTTGTTTTAATTGTGTTTCTTATTACAGCCTCTCACATCAACAATTTTATAAGCAACGAAACATCTGAAACGATAATAGATAATGGATCCGATGATGATGTTATTGAAGTAGTTAGGGACGAAGCCCCAATAGAAATATTGTCTGACGGCGAAGAAATAGAAATAGAAGAATCGAACCGAGCAAACCTTAACTCATTTTCAGAATCATTTAGTTTTGCTAATCCAAATGCTTTAGAAACTACAGTTGAAGTCCAGAAATTCTCTGAAGTGCAAGACCCATTGAAGAATTTGTGCGAAATACAAAATACGTATACAATATCTGGACAAGAAAGTGCAACGACAACGTCCGATGATGCAAGATCTTTAGAAATTACCAATAAAATAGACGAAAAATCCAACCACCAGTGGCGAAAATTGTTATATTAATGTGACTGACGTTGGTAATAGTACCGATAATGATGCAGAGAAATTGAAACAAACAGTTCAAGAAGAGCTTTCCAATGAAACAAAAGCTGATACAGTTGACTCTAACATTCCTATTGATAATGAAACTGCTATTAGTAATATAACAAAGCAAGATTAGTATTTTTAGATATATTTTATTGAACTCTAGTAGTCTAGGCGCTAGCATAGCAATAAATACCGATATACCCAATAATAGAAAATATATACCAAATTGACAACATTCACACTTCACACTATAAACAAACCCATAGTAATACTAAGTATTTCTACCTCATATATTTATGTTATTTAGAAAATCAAATTTAAAAATTATAAGAATATTTAAAAAAACCACTATAAATGACATATTGCCTTTCTTTCATCATTGAGTTTCTTTGCTGGCTAATACCCTAGAGTATACACTAGTGACTTAAAATAGGACTTCCTTGAAAAATAGTAGCGTATGGTAAAGCTTACTTTAGCGTTTTAGAGACAGTAAGTATCTATATTATTGTAACCAGTGAGACATTTGCCTTTTGAAAGAAAAAAAAACAATTTTTTTACTGTTATTTACAACGCTTTGCATTTAATATTCATAAAAAGTAAAATTAAACATGTTCTTAAAAAGCAAAATTGTCTTTGTGAAAAAAATAAATTACATAACAATAAAAATAAGTTAAGTGGTACAGGAAAAGCAAGGTGAAGCAAACTTCGATAGCATTTCCTGCAATATGTAAAAAGTGCATATATGTCATTGTTCCTTCAAATAAGGTATAATTATATTTTAGCTTCACACTGTGTCCAGCACAAAGCAGGGTAAGCAGAGAAAACCTGGAAACCCCAGTAAAATAGTTGTTCGTTCATTTCGTTGCCCACTCTCCACAGAAATCTGGAGGCATCTCTCAACTCTCAACACCAACCACACTTTGTCTTAGAGTCTAAATATAAAAAATATGCACTTACTTGACATAAGTAATGTTTTATTTTGTTTTTTAACTTGCAGCTGCTGTTTCTTTGCTTTGCCACTGAAAGGTGTTTTGCGTCTTGCTTGAGGCATTTTGGACTAATCTAAAATTTACTAATACTTATATCTCTGTCACATGTTATAAGGTGAAAGTTTGTGAGTTTATGACGATTACTGAATGGTTGTAAATGAAACTTTACAGTATTACAGCCTATACATCAGAATAAATAATTTCATATAAGTTGGCTATGATATAGCAATAAATGTATTGGGTTGAATCCATGGGTGGGTGGCTAATATATAAATTTACATTATACTGATAACACATGAAATAATTATAAAAAGAAGTAAGAAATAATTATAATATTAAAACAACAATTTTAAATTGTGTCTTAAGTAATATATTTAGTTTCTCTACTTAATTACATGCTACGTTTTTATAATTATAGGATAAACAAAGAATACGAAATTTTATTTTTAAAATAATCGTCTTACTGATAACTATAATACCTCCCTTACTTAGGGAGATAAAAAGAAAGTACATGACACGAAAACGTGGTGGCACATATTGAAAAGAAAATGCCAGTGCGCTGATATTAAATGTGAATGATTTACTCTTAAGACTAAATTTAATTGTATCTAAGATTTTGAAATAGAAATATTCTCAAAATTTACCAATTGCTAGTATATTTCTTACTTTAACAAAAATATAATGTTGTGAAATTGTAACAACTTTTTTTACTGATTATAGCATGGTATATTCTAAATAAACATACTATCTTACCATTTAAAGACGTGTTATCAAGTATTTAATTAGATTTCTTCTAATAAAACGTAATTATATGCATTTCTCGAAAAATCCACCTTAAAATTTTTCCGGTATCAACAAAAGGTGTATTTGACGTTTTCTCATAAATCCTTAACCATATGATTGATGTGATGTCATAAAAATCTCATATTTTTATAATTTGTATGAAATATTAAGATATTTATTGCTTATAATTATATTAATAGTTACAATTAAATTAAATGATTTTATGAAGTAGATTTAAAAAAAATATATACTTTATGGCTGTGTAAGTTATAGTCTTTACTTCTTTAGAGTAGTTGTATTTAAAAAAAACAACAAAGATAACCTCAAAATACAAATGAAAAGTGACATTTAATGTAAATAAATAAACTGAAGACGTTTGAAATTATTAATAGCTGTAATACTAAAAAACTAAAATTATAAAATGCTTCCACTATCATTATTACGTACGGCTCAAAATCACCCGATGCTGGTAGAATTAAAAAACGGTGAAACTTACAACGGTCATCTAGTTAGCTGTGATAATTGGATGAATATTAATTTAAGAGAAGTTATTTGCACTTCACGAGACGGCGACAAGTTCTGGAGAATGCCTGAATGCTATATCAGAGGTAGTACTATCAAATACTTGAGAATACCTGATGAGGTTATTGATATGGTGAAAGAGGAGACTCAGGTCAAAGCCAGGGGTAGAGGCGAGGTTAATAAGGGCAGGGGAGGTCAAAACATGAGATCTGGTAGAGGAGGCAGTAGGGGAGCCTTTGGCAATAGAGGCAGACCAGCCCCACTAGCCCGAGGCGGTGGTAATGTGGGTAGGCCGCAAAATAAAAACAAAAAGTGATGACTGTATGTTTGCGTTTTGTTTTAAATTAAATGACGTATTTAATAAGGCTTTTATTGTTTTATTTATATAACATTACTTATATTTTACCATGATCTTTTTATGTGCAACAGAGTTAAAAGTTCCTCCATTCTTTATTTTCCATACATTGAACATGTTATGCTCTTCAAATGAGTGAGTCATTAGTAACTGCAGGCCACATGTAGGATCATGTTTAAGTGACTAATTAATCAACTTGTAATTTTATTATTCTGAGTCATAACTCAATACTGAATAAATATATATATTTTTTGGTTTTCTGAATGGAGCAGGGGAGAAGTCCGTTAGTTTAATCATATTTTTAATTGTTAAATAGTAAGAAACATTCTAAGCCGGAGATAGCATGCTCAACCCTAAAACCCTGGTGCAGGGACACAAGTGTATGATTGTAAATGCGACAGGTTGTAGATTCGATTCTTCCTCAAAGAAATGAAATATTTAATACTTTACTTTTCTCTGGTAATGTGGCAAAGCATGGCATTAGAAGAAGGAACTTAAAGTAGTAACAGAGTAATTTTTCAATTTTGTACTTAGTTTTCGTCACATTGCGTGTTGTGTGGCAGATATCATTGCAGAGTTTTATCTACTTCAGTAATTCATTTCTAATTCAGGAATACACAAATAAAACAAAACAACCACAGGTTATATGACATATTTTAATATTAAATGTATAGGTAAGACTTACAATTAGAAATGGTTAAATTGCAATGTGTTAAGCGCTAACGATAAAGGAAGCAAATTTAAATTTGGCTATAAAAGTATTATTTATATTGTATAAGCGCCCAGTTTGAGAAAACGCGCGGTCAAGACGCTGGTCGTATGTAGTTTAACGTTATGTTATAGCCATTGTCGTTAAAAGAGTGAATGGTCATTTGTGTTCAATTTTTCAATTTCTCTTTTAGCCACTCTAGTTAAGAGATAATGGTAATTAATCACATTGTTTGGAGATTACATTTAATATATTTTACATACAAATAGTAAGCAGTTATAAAAACCTAAGATTGGGTTAAATACTTAACTTTAACTATTAGGAGAAAATAACACTTCTCTTTACAACTACGTTACATATAAAAATAAACCATATAACTTTTTACTTTTGGACTCCTTTCATTACAATAATAATAATAATAATATTCAAGCGTTTAAACTGCACGTTTCTAACGTAAAGAATAAAATAAAACTTGATAATAAAATAAAGAAGATTTCCACAACCACACTTTGGAGTCAAAGAGTGTAGAACAAAACAACAGACGAGAAAAAACCTTCTTAGTCCAATTTTAACATAAATGAAGATGCTAAACAACAAGCTTACAATGAAGATACCAAACAACAAGCATTGGGCGACGAAATAGAAGATAAATTAAAGGTAGAAATAATATTATAATATTATATATATTATAAAATGCTGCCTGCATGCCTGTAAGACTATGTCTCCTACTAAAAGGGGGAATCTATCTGAATCTATTGTAAAGTTTAATAAGAATCAGCACTTTAAACTCACAATTATTGCCCATATTAAAGATTCAATCATGGATGAAATAATGAGTGTGCTTCGCAAAATACAAAATTACCTGGACGAGCAAAAAAGAAAATGGCAACATAGTTACACAAGAAGTAACTCAGAATATTAACACCATATTGGAAGAAAAATTCAAAACTTGGAAGGAAAAATTCAAAAACATTAGCGAAAAGATAGAAAATCAACGAAAAACAAGCCAGACAGAGAAATATTGTATTATTCGGTTTTGAAGAAACTGAAACCTCATATTAAAATTTGGAATCAAATATAGTCAATTTTATTACACAATATTTCTCTATACACATAGACCGCAGAGACATTCAAGAAATAAAAAGGATAGGAAAGAAAGGAGAAAAACCACGACTTACTATCATTACGTTCTCTACACTTGGTTTAAAAATAGACATATTTCAAAATAGAGGATCACTAAAAGGCACTCATTATTATATTAAAGAGGATTACCCGAAAAAATTGGAAGAAATAAAGTTACTACAACAGGAAGTAAGGATGGGGAGAGAAGAAGGAAACAAGGCAATAATCAAGTATGATAAAATTGTAATACGAATATACGAATCATGGAGCTGAGCAAAAACTGCAAGCATTTAAGAAGAATAAAACGCAGAGACCGATACAAAAATCATCGAGCATGCTCAACATTTTAAGTAACAAGAAGCCAAATGACGCAGCCAAAAATCAACAAAATAAATCCACGTACAAATAGCAACTACCACCCCCCTCTTACAGAAAAGACACACAATATACAAACAACAAATATTAATAAATCTAATCTCCCAAGCCGGTTGGTCACCGTGGGAGAATATGACCACAACCCTCCAAAGTAACATATAAACATACGGAATATACCAATCAACAAACCGAATAAACTGTGTATAACTACATTAAATTATGTGAAGATTGACAAACTTTGGAGGAGGCCTTCACCTGTTGTTCTTGCAGAATATATTAAAATAAATCGACAAATGAAAAGAAAAATAAATAATAATATTATAATAATAAAATATACATAACATTACTAATCCTAAAATAAACTAAAAAATATATATGCTAAGTATACAAAAATGTAACTAACCTAAGATTAGTTGTAATTTACTTTAGTTTTATTTATTATTAAAGATAAACACAATTTTTTACACACAAATGGGCTTAAATTCTTAACTTATCATTCACCGTCAAGCCCTATAAAAATACTGACAATATAATATATATAAAGCATCTAAGATGTTTATTGATAAGGGGCCTCTAATCCCGCAAGTTTCCTTATACTTTTTTTAGTTATACGACAACTTCTTTCCATTTCCTTACAAAAATTATTAAAATCGCACAGTTTTTAAATCTTACGCACACAAATTTACTATAGAAAAAATATTTTAAATCATTACGTTATAAAGTTTAATAGGTCGTTTATAACCAAGGAGCCCTTTACGAGGCTCCATTAGGTGCCTCATGTTATCTAGGTCTATTGTCCCGCAGGTGTCTTAGGGCACACCTGGCCGCTGTTCCTTTAGCTATACGGTAGTTTCTCCCTACCCCCTTGAAAGTGCCCCTACCGAATACCTCCACACAGACACGGACTCGACGACCGTCGGCTAAGCGTTCTGGTTTACTGTAAAGAACATATGGTAAAATTAGATTTATTTAAGGCCATGTTACCATCTAATAAAATCTTTAAATATTCAACATAAACGATGCGAACTTCTAACATTTGGATATACACATATCAAGGTAAACAGAGGCAACCCAGTGTTAGCGTTACCAGAGCGAAGAAAGGAAATTATTCCCCCAAATGGAAATCGAATCAAAAACCATCGCGTTTCTGTAAACGTCGTACCGCACCGCAGTCGTCGTACCGCAGGGTGTACGCGTACGACGACCTTTCTTTTATATATTTTTTTTATGTTAACCCACACTCACCCAAACTTAGCAGTATCAGGTTCAGCCTCCAACAGCTCCCTTACTGGCGACTTAGGAGCAGCTGCACTGAACGCATCGAGTTCCGCACTTAAGAGGGCACCGACAGACTGCCACACTGCTGCTAGAGACATGCCTGGAGAGAAAAGAGAAAGACACTGTAGAAACACCGATTAACCGGACTGACTAACTACTATTACTTCTTGATACATGTATGTCTCAAAAATATGTCCTAGCAAACCACGCGTGATTTCGCCTGTTTTAATCATTATATTATAATTAAATTAAACAAAATATTTACATAATCTGTATATATAGCTTATACATAAGAATAATATATTCTTATGTATAAGCTATATTGCTGTGTGGGTTCGAGCCAAAATAATAATTTGTAACAAAAAATTAAAAATTTAAAATAACACAAACTAGTACATAGTCACGACAACTGGGCAGCATGTCAGAAATGGAGTCTCTTAACACTAGGTTCCCTGCTGTATGTGCGAAACACAGCATGAAGCTGATTATTTAAATACAAAATAACATTTATAAAGACAATTTTGTTTTAAACCATACCTGAATCTAAGAATATAGCTCCCGTAACGGATTCGAACAGGTCACCCAGCGCTTTAGGAACTTCTACGTCTTCCGCTTGCTCCATTTCATCTTCTTGTATTAGGTAGTGCTGATTATAAGAAATTTTATTTAAAAAAAATGATCACAAGTATGTGGCTATAAACGCGACAGGTTTTGGGTTCGATTCCCATTAGAGGAAATTAAATATTTAATATTTTCATTTGCTGATCTGGTAATGAGGCAAAGCGCGGCGTTGAGTTTCGCCACTCAACACGTAACGCCTCTATTCGGTGAAAAATAGGAAACGGATCGTCTTAATGGCGACGTATTTCGGAGTCTTAACGCTGGGTTCCCAGGTTCCTTCTACCTACCCTGCTATGTGCGGAATATAGAGTAACTAAAAAAAAAAATTCCCATAGCATTTTAACTATTATCCTAAGAAAGTCGGTCAAAAAAATTTCGTGTACACGGTAGTGTTTGCTCAAATTTAATTGGGATAATTTTTTATAACTATTTATAATCTAAAGCAAAACGCAGTGTTTAGTTACGCCAGTAAACACGCGATGTTTCAACAATAAGGCTTTGCGGTAGATCGTGGTGTTCTACCACTAGGTTCCCTCTGCTCCTGCTATAGGCGGGATACAGCGTCAAGGTTTTTTTAGCCAAATTATTAGCAACACTGCGTGTTGACCACTGACCTCTTCACTTATAGAATGTCCATTCTCCTCTTGTATTTTGACGTATTTCGTTAGAACTTCATTCAAGCCCGGCGACATATGTCTAAAGTATCTGAAAATAAAACATTTTATGTTAAAAGAGCCTAAAAATACTATTATGTAGTATTTAATACAGATAATATATTTCTTAATTGCTGTATAATAATAAAATAAAAAACATTTATAAGAAATAATAATTTCAAAAAATGCTAATAAATGTTGATAACATTGTATATACGGATTTACTAAAAAAATTAAGTATTGTTGTTGAATATTTCGTAAGTAAATAATGTTTACTTAGGATCGGGAGCTCTGGCGCACCCTGGGAGAGGCCTTTGTCCAGCAGTGGACCCGAAAAGGCTAATTTGATTGATTGGTTGAAATAATGTTAAACTGTTTTAGCTATTTTTAATTAATGAGAGTTTATATAAGAATCCAAATTCCGGAATCATTTGTAGTACTTTAATACAAAGTATTTAGGGACTCTGGACTCAAAATCAATGATTTCCTTTGGAAAGGACTCTTGGTAGTTTCCAAGCCAAAGTTTAATCAGGGGCTTTCCCCCTTTTCTTTTTAACTTTTGAAGTTCTCCTACAACACTTAAAATAGAATGGCATCGCAGCTCGTAAAGCGGTAAATTATTCCAAAAAGAAAGTAATACACTACATGTCTGATAAATACATATATTTAGCAAGTAGTTGCAAGTAATCCATAAAATCCAATTTAACTGTTTAACTTATAACTAAACTACTACTACTAACTAAAACTTACTTATGAAAGCCATGCCTCGCGGCCAACGTTGCAAATATAGTATTATTGACGAGCGCCGAGCGGAGGTCCGTCAACGCGCCGGGTGAATGGCGCCGCGGGTCTTCGTATAAGTGACGGGTTATAAGATAATCTGTGGAAGAAAAATTATTGAAAAAGTAAATATGTCAGATAATTCATTAAACGACGGATTATAAGGCAACAAGGAAAGAGATCTGAGTCAGCAAATCATAGATGAATACCAGTAGCTTTTTGTTTATTTGATACGATTCAAAAGTGTCAGTCTAAAAAGTCAGTTCAGTCTAAAAAGTCTAGTCTATTTGAATAAAGAATATTTTGAATTTGAATAGATAGTAGATAAATGATTTAATTAATGATACATACATACTTAGTGAATCAAGATTGATTGAAAGATCCTTGCATGCAGCGGGTTGTATAAGTTACGAATTATTAGATAAATTGAATGAATGGAAAAAACAGTGAATGATACATAAATAGATAGTAAATGAACGAGAATGAAAAAAGGATAATAATTAATTAAAGAGTAAATGAATGAGGGGAGATCTGTAAATTAATCGTGCGAGGGAGGCCGTATGTCTTCATATAAATGATGGGTTATAAGATAATCTGTGCAAATAGGCAGTGAAAGCTACCTTAGTATTAATAATATTATAAATTTGAAGATTTGTGAGGATGCACACAAAAACTACTAAATAGATTTAGATCAAATTTTTCAGTAATGTAGCTTATACATTCGCATAACACATAGACCACAATTTATGTTAACATACGGCCAGACGCAGTGGAAGAATGAAGTTGGATCCAGAGGATGTCCTGACTAATATCTGTCCGATATTTGTTTGTGGGCATACGGGTACGCGACTCCGGATCCTCGAGCCGCCACTCTTACATCCTCATCCAGTCCGTAAGAATGGTGTCCTAACTCCCCCCCCTTCCCCTCCTCCTTTCCTTAGCTCCCTCCTTTTACCTATCCTACCCCTTCTATTTTCC
>DWNA01003286.1:0-10279 GCA_018249835.1 Heliconius besckei
GTTCTATATGTTAATATGAGTTTATTGCATTATGTTAAGCACAAACAGTAATATCTTCGTATAATTATAGCAATGTTGTATACAATTTTATATGAAAGTGGAGTATTTAGATTGTTTCATATGAACTAACGGATTAATGTATTTAAAATGCGCGATTATTTCGTTAATTTATGGCAGTTGGTTGAAATTTTATATGTTTTCAGTTATAAAATTATAATTTTACTTTTTTATCTGGACGTAAATTTCCATGTTGTTTTTTACCATTTTATTTTTAATTAATATATTTACATTTGGCTTTTTTCTAAATATTACATCGAAGCGAGCCGTGACGTAGTGGTTTTACATCTGACAGTGAACGCGGAGGTTGTAGTTTCGATTCCCACTCGCAGTTGTTAATTTTGTAGATTCAGTCGCTCTCTTAAGTTTACTTCTGCCATTTAACACGTAATATCCTTATATTGAGCGTACTTTGGGAGACAGTGTCTTAACACTCCCTCCCCCCTCTGCCTAAACTATAAAACAATAAAACATCTACGGTGTGCATGAACTAATAATACGATACTTTCTGTAGAGCACGGCTGTGCAATCGTTAATGGAAGTGTGTACAAAGTTTGCATCTAAGACTACCTGCGGACCGTACATCTTTAATGTTATAAAGGTAGAAAAAGATAATACAAAATATTTTGAGGTTTATTTATGACTTCGTTCGCATACAGCTTCGTTTAACTAATGACAATGTTAGTGAGACCTTTGTAGACGTTTTTGCTCCATAATAATTATCCAATGTTTGGCAAAGAAAACAGTAAAATAAAACAAGAAATGTATTTTGGGTCGTGTGTACTCATACATTCAGTTTTTTTTGTTTATATATTGATTTTATTACAATCGAACCCACGACCATCGCGTGCGGTTGAATAATAATATTTCTCCATCACTTTGGGCATTGTATTTTTGAAAGTATTGTTTACGCTTTAAAGAACATAATTTCTTTTGTTTGTATATTTTTAGGCTCATAAGTGAAAAATTTTAATGTTTTTAAATGCGACGATGTTCAGTCCAAAAGTACTGTGAAATTTAGCACAAGTTTGAAATTGTGTGTTTCAACAATTGAAAGTATACTTTACTTTAAATTTTTAAGCAAAAATAAAAAAGGCTTTAAGAGGATCAGCGTGGTTGTAAAATAACCAAAATACAAAAAAAATATGATATTCAAAAATAATTGTTATGCTTACTATAATATACTCGTATAATGTTTTAAATTAAGTACTTCTAAATGTACTGTGGTAGACGTAACAATAACATGCAAAAGAAAACACATATTTCTGTTTTGAAAAACAAGATAATACATTAAAATGTACACCATGATAGAATAATGCCTGTAGCGTTTCTTGATATTTGGAGTAGTTCCTGAGATTAGCGCGTTTAAACAAATATCTAGTTTTATAATATAAGTATAGATTCGTTTTAGCCTTGTCGACTCTGCTAAGACAAATTGAAGTGTTTATATAAAAAAGACTCATAAAATAATAAAAATATCGATAGAAGTAATTATAGAGTAGAAATGATACACAGACGTAAGGTGTGCTCGGCGCCGGCGGCCACGCTAATGAAGGTAGCGCGACCAGCACCCACTTGGCTCGTATACGTATACAGCATTCCATTCTTTTACATTTTAAAGTAAAATATATTTATAATAAAATGTATTTATATATTTATTTTTTGATTGTAAGGGTTCCGTATTTCAAAAGGTAAAAACGGAACCCTTATAGAAATATAAATAAAGCGTATTGTGGCGCAAAGATATGACGTCTGAATGTAATTTCTGCTGCAGTTGTAGTTTCCAACCCTACTATCAATTTATTATTTGTGCCAAAAGTTAGGAAGAGAGAGTCTTATCACTACGTTCTGTCTGGACACTACTTTATAGTGTATCTTATAAGACAAAACATTATTTTTAGACCTTATTTTGTTCAGTACTTAAAGAGGTAAATTATTTTTATTGACATCAACAAAAATGGCTTGTAAAGATTATCTCGGAACTGAAGAAGACATTATAAAAGAGTCATTTGGATCTCAAACAAAAGGCTTTGTACGTTAAACTTTATTCCACACAACAAGTTCATGAAAGAAGATTGAAAAGGCGAGGTTTACTGAATGATGTAGAGACAGACAGTGGTATTGAAATAAATTGATTTCGTAGACCTGTATGTATAAGTGCATTGCTATTCTACCCTTATTGAGTTATTGACAGACAACGCACGGATGGAACTGCATAGAGAGTGTAGGCGAACCAAAACAGGACTTCTCGAAAATCCTACGAGAACGAGTTGTGCATTTTCCATTTTATTTTTTAAAGTTCACGAAAAAAACGAACGACGGCTCGTGACTAGTATTCTATAGAGGACATAAGATAGTCATGGTCACCTATGTGAGTTCTGAGTTTGATTCTGATTTAAAAGATGACACTCCTGGAATCGAACCTAGAACCATCGCTACTATATGTGTCCATATAATATAATGCTTAAAGACAAATTCTGTTACCTTCTTATATGTGGTTTAACATAATGCCACAAACAAAACTTAAGCCCAAAATAAATGAGGACTAAATGACTTTCATATCTGCATCTCGGTCTCGCTGACAACTGAGAAATTTAATATCTCAAGAGACCATCGGCACAATCGAGGGCCGCGATCGTAAAAGTAAAAAGAAGTTTCGAATGAAAATGCCTCTTTTTAATTGTATTCGCTACCTTATTACTTTTGACAGGTATTTACTACTGCGCTGATAGTGTTGTTTTATATTATTACAATATATTTTTTTACATATTAATTAATATATTTATATTTCATCGAAGTTATTTTAAAAATGTAGCTTATTTCAATATGCATATAAGAATTACCAATAAGAAAATCGTATAAGAATATAATGATTTTTAACATTCACGCTTAATCTCTCATACAGTAGTGTATGTTGATAAACTTAATGATAAGACACTTCATTCTCCGGAATGTGGCAGAGCTTAACGCCTAGTTTTGTCAACAAAAATAATTAAGTTTTCTCTTGGAAATCGAACTCACTCCCACTTGTGCCACGACAACACCGAGAGCTGTGTGATATAAATGACTACAAAATTATGTGTGAAATTGAATACAAAAGAGTAAATTTATAGATATTTAAATAGCGCTAATAAGAATAATGGCCAATAAATTTTATTCAATCTCCTCTACGCCTACTGGGAGAGTAGAGGTTTGTTTAACAGGTAAGTGTGCTTGCCGTTATAATGCAATATATTCACATGTTCTTTTAATAGGGTTTTTGTTTGATTTTTTGTTTGTTGTAGAGCTTTAATTGGATTTTATTTTTTGTTGTGTGTTTACAATTTGAATTACGTTTTAGATATTAGGTTTATATTAAGGACAAAACAGGAAAGTGTGAGGCTGTACAAGCGATGGTTGTGGGTTCGATAGTGGTATCGGGGAGGTAAATATTAAAAGTACTTCATTTCTTTGCTCTCGTCACGAGGAAGCGACGCGTTTGGTTTTTCGACACGTATGTCTCATATCATGTTTCGCAAAATTCGGTGAAAAGTAGGAATGGAAGTGTCTTAAAAGGGAATGGAGAGTTTTAACACCAATTTCCCAGGTCCCACTTTCTGTTTTTCAAAAACAAAACTCAAGCCCGAAATAAATTATGGACTATATTACCTTTATATCTATCTACAATAAGTACAGGAAGCTAAATAATTTGTAAACAATAAAGCTTATGTAATATGTATATGGTTTAATAAATGATATATTATTAAATACGTATTAATCACTGGCAATAGGGAATAAATACAGCAATCGCGATCTGTGGAGCCCACGCGGCTTGTACCTACTTTGTTGTTAAGTTACAAGTAAAACTAGTAGCGTGCTTTGATTTTGCTATTGAAATTTAAGTAATTTTATATAAATACATATCACGTTTATTTTTAAAGTAACTGTTAATTATTAAAGTTGATTCTTAACTAAAAGCTTTAAAAAAACGGCCAAGTGCGAGTCAGTGTCGGTTGCTATAGCGGCAACAGAAATACATGATCTGGAAATTTAAGGACGTCCTGATCACATTTAAGTAGTAATATTCTAATATTTCTTGCGATGACATCTTGATACTAGTTTAGTTGAAATATTCTTTTTAATATTTTTTCTATTTTATTCATCTTTTTTTGTATTTTCTCTATTCTTCACATTAAACAAATATAAAAAGTTATTTTATGTTCTACCGTATGTTATGTTGTACCGTATGTAGCAGTTGAGTAATAACTTTACTAAGGTAAGGTTAAAAAAAACAAACTAAAAATCACAGAAATTTTCAATATAATCAAATGAAAGATAGATAATACTCAACATGCTATATTGGCGTGAAAAGTGGAGGACGGGGTGTCTTAACACTGAATTCTCTCCGCCACCCCTACAGTAATGCAAAATAGAGCACGAAATAATAAAAAACCCTATACCATATACACCTGCATCAAAATACAAAATAAGCAATAAACAACAATTATCATACATTTAAATATAACAAAAAGGCTTAAATAGATACAAAACGTAATAAAACTCGAACGCATTCATGAGATTAGTTCAAATGGACCAATAAAATCTGTCATCGACATGTAGCGAGTGTAATGACGCGTATAAACCCGCGTAAAGCTTTAAGCACGATCGTAAGCTTTCGAATGACATCGCGGACTAAGTTGCATCGAG
Source organism: Heliconius besckei (assembly GCA_018249835.1). Lineage (NCBI taxonomy): Eukaryota > Metazoa > Arthropoda > Insecta > Lepidoptera > Nymphalidae > Heliconius > Heliconius besckei. The sequence goes on from DWNA01003286.1 coordinate 4,744, forward strand.
ATAGTATTGAATTGCTCTTTTTATATAATGTATGTAATTACGCATTTTTGTAATAAGATTTTTTTTAGCTTTTTGTTGTGTCCCGTTATTAGCAGAGTAGGCAAAGGGAACCCACTGTTAAGACACTCCGTACCCTACTTTCTGCCCATTGCATATTAAATTACTGATATGAACATCGCGTTTTCTTTGTTACCGAAGGAAGAAATAGAAAGCGTCGATATCGAACCCGCAACCGTCACGTTTCTGGTAGCGTCTCTATTCATCAAATATATTCATAAATCAAAGATTTTATTAGATATATTTATTTATGTATATGTTGTATGTGTTATTGAGTAATCATTAATTCCCGTACACGGACTTACCAAATTACATACGGTAATAAGTTTTTTGAGTTGATTGAGCAACGTGTAAGAGGTACATGGTCGATTTTGTGTTAAAAAATATATTTCCATTGTTTTACATCATGAAGTAATATCGTATATTCAGAATCTATATCTATATTAATATGATAAATCATAAGAGTTTGCTTAGTTAAATGTCAATGAGTCAATCTCAGGATTTTTTTAGCAGGTTAAGCAGATGAGAGGTGTTTCTCATTTTTCACTGAAATTTCGAGGCCTCTCGTGTTGAGTAGCAACGCTACAAAATCTCAACTATATTCTCAAGGAACTATTGATATGATGAATCCATTCTAATTTTTTCCTCATAGCATTTCCCCACTTTCTGTGAAACTTTTGGGACCTAACGCTGTGCATTGGCAGAACTTCAATACTGAATTCAAGCTACCATACTACACCTACGGAAGCTAAAATACTCCCTGAACTGAGTGTTGAAGAATCAACCTTATCGCCGATACCGTCAATTTAATGATAATTTGACAAAACCCAGGTGTAATTTACGAAAACGTAGAATTAACAATTCGTCAAGCGCAACGGAACGTCATACGATACGTCATTTGAAAGTTTTTTAACTTGTTATTATGAAAACGCGCACTACAGCGCTGCCCATCAATCAAACGTTCGATACGGGCTCATTCATACACTCGTTGTTTTTGTCCATCTTTCATTTTATTTTATGAAGCCCAAATTTGAGGCTTCTGTAGTTGTACCTAATGCTTGTTGAAAATCATTTATTTTATTTTAGTATAAATATTATTTTTTTATGTGTAAAATACTGTATATGTATATATATATATACAGTATTTTCATTTATTATTTTAGTATTTAGTATTTTCATTTCGTTGCTCAAATAAAACAAATTTCGTGAGGAAAGTGGTGAATAGAGCACTAGTTGTCTGCGTACTCCACTATGTTATCCTGTATGTAGCATTAAGTGTGGAATGAAAAAACATATAAAAAGAAAACGTTAAAAGAAAATTTTAATATATAAAAATACTCCTTGTCTTGTCGAACGATGTCGAACATGTCTTGTTACCGCGCCAAGGAAATGAAAACAATTCATTCCTGCAGTGAGAATCGAACTCACAACCATCGCGCTAACATGCTGTACCACTTTGCCACTACAAAAAAAAATCTTAAAAGTAAACATTGAAAAATGACGGTAATCGGTAAAATATAGAATAATTTATAGTAATTATAACGATGCATATTTTTCAAATAAGTTCGTACAATGTTTTTACCGTATTCTCTGACAGGAAGTGTCGTTGAAGCCCTACAAAATGTTTTCTATCGGACACCATCGTATCTGTTAAATTATATCGTCAAGCTTAATTTGTTTGTAAAAACAGTGGTTCTGCATAACAAATATATGTATTTAATTGAAATGCCATCTTATTAATAGAATAGTAAGATTTTTTTCTGCTAACATTAAATAAAAGAAATTTGACAAGTTGGTTGAGGATAGTAGAAAAATTTCCATTTAGTCTTAAAATCAAACAATAACAAAAGAAAGTTGTGGGTGATTAATAAGAAAAATATGTCATATTTATTTGTATCGTAATGTTCAGTTTTTTATCGAAACTTGTATTTTTTTTAAAATTTACAGTAATACAATTTCATAGAACCCTAAAAAGATGAGTGACCTTGCATAGGATCACACCGTGACCGACACGCTTCCGTAGTGATCGCCCGAACTAGCCGTTGAAAGTTTAACAATCATTATTACATAATAATCGTAAATGGTTGTGGGTTCAATTCCCATTCACGGGAACAAAAATATATTCTGTTTCACAGTTTAGTAACAAAACGTAACAAAAGTATGTTGATTGAATATGGTGGTTGTTGATACGATCTCAATTTATTTATTTTTTAGTCTATAATTTGGATACACGGCGGGAAGTCAACTTCTGTTTCTTGTGGAAGGTGAAGAATATAGTGTTGGAATGTGCCAAAGAGTATAAAACTAAATAAGTGCTATATTAGGTCCCCCCATTCAATACTTTAAAACTTGCAAATTTTTCTCGAAAATTGGACGGTGCCTGGGGAACGAAAGTTGCAAATTGTATTTAAAGTGACAATATTTTTAAACATAATCGTTCATTCTACGAGTAATAGTATCTACGTCCCAGCAATCAATTATACAGGTATTTTCTAACTATATATTGGTCCCATTCTTATTCTCACTTTATTTTATAGCCAGTTAAAATATTAACAGCGCCATTCTCGTTTTTATTATTTTGCATAACAGTATTGGCCATTTATTTTATGACGAAAGGACTGGTTTGTTTTAGTGTTAGTGACTGTGGCCGCTTTGTTGTATTTTAATTATATTGAGTATTTATATACATTTTGTATGTTAATGCAATTTTCTGTATTTTTCTTTATATACTATATGGAAAGAGTGTAATGACTCTCGAGTCTATTTTTTTGCTTGAATAGACATCTAGAGCCACCGGACTAACAGCCACATATACTGCTGCACCATAACGGCCTCCTGTTTTTACAATAATTGTATACCGAAAGGTCCAGCTAGAGTGTATCCCGCTTGGTGCTATTTACACTAAAAATGTAGCGACTTCTGATTGAGTTCCCTTTGACTTATATCATTTTTATACTATCTCTTATATCAATATTATATTTTTAGTAAGCACTTCAACTGGATCTACTGCAAACGACAATAAATGGCTATTCGATATTGAAAAGTATCAATCTGCATATGTTAAATCTGTACAAGATAAGATGGAGATAGTATTAAGAAAATAGTAAGAGAATAACTCTTACTATTTTCTTAATACGTAAAATAATGAACCTGCGACCAGAATATGGCTTTTTTTCTGCTTTAGAGTGGACAAGGGGAACCTTGTGTTAAGATACTCCGTTTTACACTTACAGTCTATTTTTTATCGTTGAGTGGTGTATCTCAACACCGTACACCGAACATTATAAGCTCACAAATTGCATAGTTTTAAAAGTTATTCTTATTTTTAGATGCATCGCTCCCATTGCAATATTTCATTCGCACACATTAATTAAAACGCATAATAATCTCACACAGAGCTGTAACTAGAACGTCGAAGCAAGTTATTCATTTGTCGTTTAATCTGTTCTATAGATTTATTACTTGTATTTGAAAAATTACGTTTTTTGAAGCACTATAGTGTAAGCAAGAGCCTTGTGTTAAGACACTCTGTTCTCCGCTTTCACCTAATTTTTGAGGCATTATGTATCGAGTTTTCACTTTAAAATAAATAATGACATAATAAAATAAAAGAAATATTTAAGAGGGGCTTAAATACGCTAAAAGTTATTTTTTTTGCTATTTTTCGCTCCGGTTCGCACTTGGCCAGTTTTATAGTTAGACGTTGTCCTACCTTACCCCCAAGTTGACTTTATAAACATAACTCTATTACTAGCATACTAATGATCAACTACCTTCATACATCTCCTGTAAGGAAATAATAGTGTCAAGACATTCATTTACTCATTCATTTACAAAACTAAAAATGTTTTTTTACATTTATTCGGCGAAAGAAAGTGAAACAGTAAAAAATATATATTGGTAGTTATTGATATATTTCTTCCTGAGTGTGAAACAACACTTGCTAAAAATAAAAAAAGCGTAAGCGTAATTTTTTTTTAATTTTGCAACGGTAACTAACTCCAAGCTATGTGGCCGTGTATTTACTTGCACTTGTCCCGGCGCTGGAATTTAGATCTACACGATTGGTCTCGACTATTTGTTAGAGAATGCACTAATTAGCAGAGAATTTCTAAGTAAAGCGAAAATATTACTCCGAGAATATATCAGTGGCTTTTACCCGCGACGTCGTCCGCGAGGATATATAATAATGTTTAAAAGGACAAAAGGCCCAACTCGCGGAAATGAAATATTTAATATATTCATATTTAAGAATTCATTCATTTTATTCAATTCATATTTAAGAATTGATATTATTAAGTATTTTTTATCCCCTCGAGTGGAATCGAACCCACAACCTGTCGCGTTTAAAGTGAGAGGCTTGCGAATATCCTCACTTGGGTTTGTCATTGTACATTTGCAAATAACTTTTGCAAGCACTACAATAGTAATATAACTCTTTAAGAGATTTTTTTGTATTTAATTGTAAATTTTGCTCTGTTTCATATATTTACAATAGTTAGTGAGTTGTATATTGATAGTACCTAAGCAACGCTAGGGAGATGGGCGTTAATAGCTGCGACACAGTGTATCACTAATGCGGTTATTATCGTACAAATTGTTTCTTGTTTAAATTTGTTAAATGTTATAAATAAATAAATAACTACTTTTGATACGCTATAGAATGCTGCTTTACTGTAAAAATACAGTCAAAAAAATATATTTTTCTAGAGGATCAAATCGCTTCGATAATTTGTAATACAAATTTCATATCACGGCTTGGCTAAGTAAAAAAAAAAAACTTTCTAACATACCAGTTTCCTACGAGCCCAATAAATCGAACAGCTATCACAACATTGGGACCACTTACTAGAAACGCATATCATTTACTTTGTGAAGTCAACCAAATTTGAGTTCTAAACAAATATCACATGTTACTGTCAAACTAAATATCACTGTCCCTTTCTAAGGGATATATTTTCGTGTGGGCAAGACAAGAACAAAATATCACAGGCTACTGTGAAAATCAACAGACACTCTTGCAAGAACATTCATAAGTAAGTAGTCTTCGTTACTTTGTAAAATTAAATTATGATTATTGTATGCCGTTAAAGTTGTGATAATTTTAATTTATTATTTGTAATTAAAAAATATTTGCCACCCTCTATCCTATCCTATAGGAGGGATGGTAAAGGAAACCCAGCTTCAAAAGCCTTCAATCACCAATTTCCACCCGAATTGAAAGCATTGTGTATTGTGTCTTGGAACTTAACATTGCAATTTTGTTTACCGTAGCGAGTAGACGAAAATAATTCATTCCCTCGGATAAGGATCGACACTCAAACATGGTCCCACTGCACTGCGGTGGTCTTATTTAATTCTTTCCAGGATAAATATTTTTCGTTTTGTCAAAAACGATGATGAACGAAAAATGATGAATAGTCAACAAAGTTAAATATTATAATATTTTAAGCTATTTCTTTATATTTGGTCAAAAGTG
>DWNA01003287.1:0-10277 GCA_018249835.1 Heliconius besckei
CTTTTATACGGCAGCGAATGTTGGCCAGCACTATCTCGGCACACTCAGGAGCTTCACGTCACGGAAATGAAGATGCTGAGGTGGATGTGCGGCGTAACGCGGTCTGACCGCATACGCAACACATTCACTCGAGGTAGTCTTGGGGTCCGTGACGTAGCGGATAAGCTCCAAGAGCGTCGCTTGAGATGGTTTGGCCACGTTACGCGCCGGCCTAAGAACTATGTCAGACGCAACTGCCTTGCTATACTAGTTCCTGGGGCGCAACCTCCCGAACGCCCAAGGAAGCGCTGGTTGGATGTCGTGATGCAGGACATGAGAGCCAATGGTCTTACCACTGAGGACGCAAAAGATCGTGCAAAGTGGAGTAGGTTAAGTAGGAAGGCAGACCTTGGTAATAGCCGGGAAGAAGAAGAAGATTAAAAACTACAAGTAAAAAAAAACACTGCTAAATCTAAATATGTTTCTGATGCAAGCTATGTCAATAGGGAGAAATTTGTGAGAGCTTGTAATCGTTGCAACAGGGCTTGTAGAGACAGTCAACGCCGCCATATCTATGAATTAGTTATTGATGAAGATGTACCTATATTCAACCAATATTTGTCCTGCAGAAGCGAGCTATTCGTGCAATCTATTACTTGGCCCTACGCACTCCTTAAGGCAAAAGTTTAAAGAAATCAATATATTGACAGTTGCATCTCAACATGTTTTTGACAATGCTATGTATGTTAAGAAAAACATTAATTATTTTACCAAAATTGGGGATGGACATAATGTTAATACTAGAAATAGGCTTAAACTTAGTGCACCTGTGACTCGATTGCATCGAATCCGTAATTCATTTATGGTACAATGTGTACGCTTTTACAATAGGATCCCAGAAAACGTCAGAGAATTTTCTATATCTCGATTTAAAAAAATTGTGAAAACACGTTAAAAAAATAAAGCTTGTAACTTTTTATTTTGAATAAAAATATTTGACTTTGAATTTATGTATTTTTTATATATATTTATTTATTTGTATTTATGTATTGAATATATTTTATGCGCCGCCCGCGTATATACAACTCCAACAACCTCCTCTCCAACAAGAGATCGCTTTAAGCGGTGAGGTTGTTTTGTTGTACTCTTTATTATTATTATTATTATATTTAAGTTTGTATGTTGTTTGTATAAGTTTTAAAAGTGCAATAAAGTATATTTATTATTATTACTTCATGACATTCATTGGCGCAGCAAGGGGCGGGGGAAGCCTTGTGGGCCCTCCCCTGCGCACACACGAGAAGAGTGGATTCACAGCAATTACTTATGGGGTCGTACAAACTGTGCACGTCCTAAAGGCGTCCATTATGTTTCGGTTTAGTTCAATATGTTTAATTTGACCGGCAGGGTGCCAAATAACCACACTTGATATCTAATTGTTAAGTTACATTTTTGTTAATACATATAAGTAAATATATATATATATATATATTTTATATTCTGCAACATTTTTAATTCTATGGTAAATCACACATAGGCGAATAAATACGAAAAACTGTAATGTACTATTTAGATTTATTATAAACAGGGGGCCACATTACCACCAACTTCTCTTCTATCAACAAACACCAACCACTGATTACTTATTCCGCAGACTACTTTAGGTATATGAAAGTTAATTTTCATTTCTTCAGGGTGTCATTATGCAAGTACCTACTAACTTATTGGCAATGCAGTTCATATTGTTGCTATTGTTGGCGTGGACGTCAGCAGCTAAAGTCATCCACCATCATGAATTATTTTTAGAAGAATGGAATGCATTTAAGGTAACAATTATCAATCTATCTAAGTACAAACCAATACACAAGTGAAGGCTAAATGCCTCCTGAAACGTTTATTTTAACGTTAACTGTCGGCAATTACGGAGCCATAGCAAACTTGTTTTTGTATTTAAGTAATTAAGTAATTTTGTCCTTGGACCTTGGACCTTGTCGTTTTTCTCGCAGGTTAAACAAAGGTAACCTAATGTTGGGTCATTCTATATCATTGTATTAATTGAATGTTTTTCTCAACAGCTACAATACAATAAGACGTTCATTCACCGTGACAAAGACAGGGTTGCAATGAACATCTTCGCTCGGAACAAATATAAGATTGCGCTGCACAACCAGCGCTACGAGCGTGGCCTTGAGCCCTTTCGTATGGGAATCAACCGATTCTCTGACATGACTTTGAAACAGTTCTCGCGCGCCATGAATGGTTACCGACGCACCAGGTTACCTTATTAACCTTACTACTCATATAATTTCTAAAAAAATATATTATTTCTCTAGGGCAGTCTCTAGAGCTACGAAAATGGACTTTGCTATATTCCTTGCTTCTTTATAATATTTTCTTATACTCTTTATTGGAGTCAAGCATGGGCCTATCTAATATATACCTATCTAATTATAGCCCGTAAAATATGCCCGTTTTTTATTTTTAAAGTAAATAGAAGAATAATAAATATTGTTAATTATGTTTATAAAACAGGGACGAAGATATAAAACCAGCGACTTACATCTATGCCGCGAACGTGATGGCGTCGAGGAGCGTGGACTGGGTGAAGGAGGGTGCCGTCACTGAAGTGAAGGACCAGACGTTGCGTTGTAAATCCTGCTGGGCCTTCGCAGCAGTAAGTCAAATAAATTTCTTTATAATATATACAGGTGTAACACGATCGACGGACCAACGGTTGTCTACGGGCGAGGACCTCAGTACCTATCCATTTCACCCCCCTATATACTGATCGGATCTTAGAGAAAATTGGTTAATACATCCTAACTGTAGGCTCTGAGCTAGTGATTTTTAGCCTCAATATAGTTCAATAGTAGTCCATTTGAATGACGTAGTTGTTGTAATTCATAGTTTTATAAAACATTCAAAGAAATAACATTGAAACGAAAAAAAAGTAAAATTATAACAACTTTCATCGGCTGTGCTGAAAAAAAAATACTTGTTTTTTTTTCTACAACTAATTTCAAAAACTGCTGGTATTCATGCAGAATATTTTCTGAAAATTGTATAAGGCAAGCTCAACGATAACACATTAAAAAATGGAGTTCAGTCAAGAGGCAGCGAATATTTGTTATTCTTATTATGAGGATTGCCTATTTTTAAAAAGCCTCATTCAGAATTAAATTCAAATTCAAAATATTCTTTATTCATTTCTTTAAAAAATATTTTATAAGTAAATTATAATTGGCCTATATTCTAAGAGGCATAATATGTTAGAGATATACAATTTGATGGTTTTAAGAAAATAAAAAAGTGAAAAAAGGAAGAAGAAGAAGAGTTAAGCAGAAAATAATGAAAATAGTTTTATAATAAATGTTGGAAGTGACCTCCGTGATTGACGATGTATAGTCGGCACCTTTTTATAAAAATGTTCTTTAATTTTCTAAAGGCATCTTTTTGCTTTGCTTTTTGCTTTGCTCGGCAAATTAACATGCAGATGGCGACTTCCTCGGCGTCAATGTAGTAGCTTCCTCCGTAGATCCTTTTGTGTGTCTTGTTAAGGCACCAGTCGTGTAGGGCGTTCTTAATTGCCTTAGTTTGGAAGATTACTATTGAGTCGTATATAAGACCCTGAGTTTCGTTGCCGGTCAGGGTGCGCGAGCTTCCCTTCCTTCCGTATTCTTTTCTTGGAATCCGTCCGTGTCTGTGGAATCTCGCTAGCTCTTGGTTAATGGCCGTCACGAAATTTGGGCTGATATAGTACATTTTTAAGATATTTAATCTGTCGATAAAGAGTAGTTGGTTTGTGTCCCCGATGAGTGTAAGTTACTTGGCCTTTGATACAAATGCCCCAAAATGATTCATTAAGACCTCGTCCACAATAAGTCTTGCGGGCCTTTCTACAACACTGTTCACCAGAATAAAGGCGATCGTGCGAACTTTGAATTTGCGTCCCCCGTGCAACTAAAAGTAGTCTAGCCTACTCCTAAGGTCCTCGGCTGCCTCAATAGTTGCAGTTGCAATCAGGTCACTATCGGGGACGAAATTGTTGACCTCTCAGGTGAACTTACCGCAGCCAAGAATTCACCCACTACATGTTAGATTGTTGTTGTTGGATTGTTAGAGGTTAGAATGGTGTACGAAGTGTTAAGTGTTATCTTTTGTTCCAGCGCTAACTCCGTACAGCGAGCTACGACAGAGGTTGGTTTGGCCGAAAAAATCGTGTACCTGTGTGGGGAATTTTCTCCTGTTGACTTGTCATACTTGTATACGAAGACATCTTTCCCGTTGTAAGCCGCTATATGTGGGAATTTAGATAAATTTCCCCTCAGGTTTTCCAATTTGTTATTGTCATATATGGCGGCTTTCTCTTCTTCGAGTAACACTCTTAGCAGACATTTTTTCCGAGTTTGAAGGTCCTCTGAAAATCCAGGAAAATTAAATAATATTTACTAGACAGGTGCACTGGAAGGACAACACTTTCGCAAGGACAAACGCCTAGTGTCCCTCTCTGAACAGAACTTGATCGACTGCACGCAAGATTCCATAGCAGACGGCTGCAGAGGCGGTAACGTGGTGGAGTCGTTCGCGTACGTCAGTTACAATGGCGGCATCGACACCGAGGAAACCTACCCTTACGAAGCCGCTATCAAAAAGTGCAGGTGACCAATGATTATTATATATTATGTTATATTGTTAGAAATCAGAAGTGATATAGGTATATTAAAAAAACGTCACTATGGTACAAAACCTGTGAACATATCAGAAATGGATGGTAGTTACAACTTAATATTATCCACGGTCTCTAAATGAGGTGCAATGCCTTGGACTTGCGACAGTAGGCTTCAGGGTACCCTTTCCGATATATCGACACTCGCCTTCACTGCTCCAGCCCAGTGTAATAGAGGTAAGTGTGGATAAAGGGACACTTAAAAAGAATAATAGCAAGCAAAAATCTATTTTTTAAAATTTCTTGTCTATTTGTCTGTCTGCATGTATGGTCATACTTATCTCTGAAAGTACTGAACCGATTTACTTCAAACTTTCACCAATTGCTTTGTTTTAACTTAACTTAACAACTAAAGTTTATTTCATACTTATGCCACTATTTACATGTATAATGTCTTTTATATTATGTGTTTTTTTTTCTAAACTGTAAGCGGTAAGTTCTACTACAAGATGTCTTAAGGTTGTCCAATAATCAGCGGACACCTGTTATAATTGTTGTTAGATACAATGGCACGAACTCCGGAGCGGCAGACGTGGGATTTGCGGAGATAGAAGAGGAGAACGAGGCCGATCTGGAGATGGCGGTGGCCACGATCGGGCCGGTGGCCGTCGTCATCGACGGTGACCATACCTCCTTCATGCAGTACGAATCAGGCGTGTTCTATGAGAAGAGATGCTCCAGTATATACGTCAATCATGCTGTACGTTTTTATTTTAAAAAAACATTCTTTTGTTTATTCTTGGGCGGGCATTTATGCAAGGAAATTCGAAAATTATAATTTGAAGTTTAGGATTTCATAATTATAGACAACAAAATATTTGTATGGCATTCATATTGGGATGGCGGAAACACTTGGAACTGCCACACTTAGCGACTAGTCCCGCTATGGTTTTGTATATGTACATTCCATATTCCATATAATTCAGATGCTGGTGGTAGGATACGGATGGGACGATAGATCCGGCGCGTACTGGCTGGTGAAGAACTCGTACGGGACGGGATGGGGCGAGGACGGCTACATCCGCATGGCGCGCTACCGCAGGAACAACTGCGGCATCGCCACCGAAGCGTCCTTTCCACTCGTCTGATCACACATTTTATTTATATTCTTTATTGCACAAAAAAAATGTACAATAGGCGGGTTTAACGCTAAGAAGCATTTTCTACCAGCCAACCTGTCATGTGGGAGAACAAAATGTGTAGGTGTGCAAAAATTAAAAATTAGAAATAAAATATCAATTCTCAAAATACATACAGATATATATAATAAATACAAATTAATAAAATATTATATATATATATACAAATATAAATATATATATATATACACTATATAAAAAAAATTAGCTACATATATACAACAAACCATTATATACATTGAATGAATAATAGTAATTTAAAAATAAATAAAAAAATATATAATTACATGTTTACAGTTACATTGTGCTTAATAAATCAAGTAATAATAACTGTTTTTTTATTGCACTGGTAATATATCTTAAATTGGATCGCAATCATAGTCAAAGGCAGAAAGGCTGTCTCATAGTGCCACGACGACGTAAATTTTCAACGAATTTGAATTTTAGCAAAGCATTTAGCCGAAATTTTAGGGATTAATAGCCAAATATATAGTTAAGACTACATGCATACTCTGTAATGAAACTCTCTTGAAAGTGGGGACCTTTCAGAGATAGCGCCAACTTAAGGTATACAACCAGCTACGTTAAAGTAAAATCGCTCATTTTTAAATATATTTTTAAGAATCATATAAAAAATATATATTTACTATTACCAGACCCTTTACACCTACCAGACATCCGTTACAAGTTAGTACTCACTAACTGGGCAGGCACACTGTCTTAACTACGTATTAGCTCTGGGGTCTAATTCAAGTGTCCGTCTAGCAGCTAAGAAGTTGCGCGTGTACAAACAGGCAGAAAAATTTACACTAGGTTCCCTCTCGGCTCTGCCTATCCCGCTGTGTGCAGGTATATCCCGAGCGAGTGACATATTATATGGAAATTTATTATATTTCTAATTTTAACGAGTTGTGTAGCAACTGTGTAATTAAATTTATCTTTTCCTTGGTATATTTCCTTATATTCCTTATATTATATATTTCCTTATATTATATATTCACATAACTGTACTTAACAAAACATTTATTTAATTAATGGTAGCACGAGGCACTAGGTTTCTATGCTAATAAAATTACATTATAATTCTTTATAATAGTTTAGAGGTAGGATTTATTTTTTATTTTACGACGTTTATCCATACCTGTATTTCGTGTCACGCAGTCACACATACATACCAATAACGCAAACACTTACTCCTACACAAATGCCACTAAAGGTTAAACAACTTTGAACTTTATCGCCAATACCTACGACTCGATTTCGGAATGAGCCGTGTGCGGCGATGTCCCTGCGGATAGGTTTATGTGTGCGTGCGTCGTCCTTAACAAATGGCCTTTTATTTTACAACAATAATTTAATTGTTTATTTTGTTTGAAACAAAAGCTTTTGGGAGAAAAAATAATTGTATTAAGCTTTTATAAAGTAGTTCAAACTGTGGTTTCCTTCAAAGTAGTGCTGACAGAAACATTCTGTATAACTGAAAACATTTTCATTAAAACAATTTTGGATTAGACATCATCCAATTTTTAAAAATATTAAATTAATCGGGGAGTTTCTATATACGAAAACCATTTTTTCGGGCAAAATTAACACATTTTTTTTATTTTAGCATCCCATTAAATTCTAAATGATATCACATAACAGTTTTGAGAACAAACAAATCAAAATCGTCTTATGTCGAGTTGAGGCAAATTTTTTTTTTTTCGAAAGTGATTTAAAATTGTATAATTTATTTATTATTAGTTTTTTTTGCTGATGCTATTTTTTGGTGAGACGTTTACTAAGCGACAAATGACATACAGCGTGTTATTGTAACTATACATATTTGTATGCGTTGGCAAGTTAAATTTAAGAGTACAAGATTTCTACTTAATGCAATTACTGTCATTTCACCATTTTTGAGAGAGACGCATACAAATTAATTTAAAAGAATAAACTCAATAAGTATTAGTAAAGTAATATTCATTAATTATATTCATCTTGCCTTCAAAATGTCACTCAACTCTGTTAAAACACGTTCATAAGTTGATGTAACGGCAAATCTGAGAAGGAGTTGATGGTCTGTCGGTAAGTTTCTTCGCCGCGGTCGTAGCGCTGGTTGTGCCGCGCCACTGAGAGGCGGCGCTTCACGAACAGCGACTTGTGGTACAGATTGTCTTTTTCAGTTGAATACTTCTTGTGAAAACGTAGCTGCAAAATTTTATGAAAACAACGTTTTATTGATATAATACCATAATATTATAATTAGTATAGGCCACATATCCAGCAGCAGAGGTAACGATGCGTAGTCGTTTGTTCGTTGTTACCTTGTACTCGCGCCACTCCTGCTCGACGACCTGGCGGAGGGTGATCGCCCACGTGGCGGCTGTCGTCATCATCACTAGCATCATAAACACTGAGGCTCTCTTCATTATTCACTTGTACTTATTAGCAAAGATACACTGAAATTTTTCGAAGGTAATTACGTTTAGAAACTAGGTAGGTAATTGGTACATATTATGAACATATAATAAATATACAATCTAGAAAGCCAATAAATTATTATTTAGCTATTGATCGTTTAAACAAAGTTTAGTTTCTCATACATATATATTTATTAAATGGTCGTCCGACTCTAATTTCCATTAAACTGTGAGAAGACAGTCTATTCTCCTACTACGTAATAGCAGTGGGAAACGTGAGGGAGTATCGGACCAAGGACCATTGAGGGGTTTTCAAAGTCAGCCACGTCCGTCACGATGGAGATTTGAACTTTAATATAAAAAATATATAGGTATTTACCTTAGCAATATTTCAGACGTTGTACACCTTAATAATTTATTTAAGTGAATCACCATATAAGTTTGATAATAACACTCCCACTCACACTGCCACTCAATTGATAGTCTTCTACAGTGTGCAACAGCTTCATAATTATCGACATATATTTCGTTATTTTTATGAAATAGTGATGTTTATACGAAATATTATCGATTATTGTATTATTGCAGAAGGCCTCTGACTGTATATCTTGTCAGTGTATATATGTTGGACATTGCGATCTAAAATGATCCCTGAGGTCAGCACTATCTCAGCACACTCAGGATATTTCAGCATCTTGTTTGATGCTGAAATGGTGAATGTGCGGCTTAACGCGCTCTGACCGCATACGTAACACATTCATTCGAGGGAATCTTAAGGTCTAAGAACTATGCCGGATGCACGTGCCGTGTTATATCAGTCCCGGAGTGAGGCGTCCAGGACGCCCAAGGCAGCACTAGTTGGATGTTGTTATGCAGGATATAAGAACCAACCACCGAGGACGCTAAAGACCGTGCAGGTGGAGTAGGAAATAAGTAGGTTGAGTAGGCAGACCATTTACATTTACACAGAAAACATTTGCACAAACACATGTTGCTTAAAGCTAAAGTCCAACCAGCAAAGGGATTTAGGTACAGTGAAACGCTGTGCGCGCGTACGCTAATATTTGCGAACGATATCAAATAAAATCTCAAAAATATAAATTACGATTTATTAAGTCTATAACAACTGTACAGATAACTATATTTTAGTTTACCAACCATTTTTTTCCTACAAGAGAAACCGACTCATCAAACTACCCTTGAATCTTTTGTAATAAAAAAAATTGTGGACGTGATATTGAATTATTCGTTCATTTGTCGCGCATATACTAAATGCAAATTTAAGACTTCCTCCTCCTCGTACAAAGGTCGGTTAAAACAAAGCTCTTAAATAAAATTATTTGATTTTAACTTTTAATTACTACAACACTTTGCTATGTAAGTAACTAAGTACCCTCCACATTCTCCCAACAAATGTCTACCTGTTCCTATTGCCTGCCCACTGATAAAGAAACACTTTTCACTGGATTTTATCTTATCTAACTAAATTTATTTGGTTTAGAAGAGCTGAGAACACATAAAGGACACTTCTGTCTTTTGATGCAAGAATATCATCATCAGATTGTGATTTCACAAAATATGTCCCTTGGCGATCGTGTTCATGGAGCCTATCTTTGCCTCTAAATAAGGTTAAAAAGTCTGCTGAATATTCTAGCTAGAAAAACCAATTCCAAAGTGTTGTTAGTAAAATTGTCAAACTTTTAGTTGATGGTATAATTTTTCAAATCCAAAAGCCAATTATTTGGCTCTTGGTATTATCGTAATACATAAATACAATCCTCGTCTCGAGTGTTCTCATTCATTTCATATCTTTGCGAAATAGTACTTACCTAAATGTTTTCAATCACATCACAGAGAGCATCTCTGTACCACCTAAGTTACAAGCCAGTGTTTTTTGAGTGCAAATATACAGGGTGAGTCATATTGAACTTTCCGGTTTTGGAAGGACGTTGCACGAAGAAGGGAAGGAGTAGAAGGGTGGGGATGGTGTCATTAGACGCGCCATGACATGCAGTTTTAGTGTGAGCAATG
>DWNA01003288.1:0-10276 GCA_018249835.1 Heliconius besckei
AAAATCTTTTATTCCGGTTTGACGGCAAATGTATACAACTTATGTTTTCCTATACAAAAACTGGTTTCAAAGGTACAAAATCAGGTTATATCACCAGGCAAATAAATAACACAGGTTAAAACGCTTCTTTTTAGCGTTCATTATCGCCCGCATACTAAATACGAGTACTCGTACATTTTTTAAGTTATTCATATAAATATTCCTTTGTGTGCAATTAGACTTAAGTTGTCTTTATATAAACTAAATATAAAGACATAGTATAGTTATTATCTCTGGTCAATACACAGACAGGTCGCGGTCAAGCGCGATATCAGAATTGATATTAATTCCTATCACGTACAAGTAAATGATATATATGTATTCATTACGACAAAGTACATGCATGTTGAGAAATACATATGACTAATGAAACAAAACAAAGAGTTGTTTGTTTCCTTATGAGATACTTAAAAGTCCACATGTTCGTTCAGATGCTACACATGATGTGAAAACCAGCTATGAGACCAGCTCGTTGAAACTTGAAACTATAACGATATTGTTAGGTTGAGAAAACATAAAAACGCGTATATAATAACACAAATAATTATATCAAATAATTTTTAATTTTTCTTTCAACATTAAGTGAATAAAATAAAATTTAGATATAATTTAATATTTATATTTTAACATATACTATAAGAAAAAAAATAAAACTTCAAAGTACCCTCAAATGAAGTCAAAACTTACATATACCTTCTACTCAATCCACATACAGACTCCCAATATTATTAAATATATTATAGATATATAATTTACTTTAAGAACTTACAACTATAAATGGGGGTAATATCGTGGCGTACGCCCGCCTGCACAGATGTAAACACTACAAGCGCGAACAAAGCGAGCACGTCCGTACTCATCGACAGAGTCATGATGACTTTTCTTGGTAGACTCGACGTTCCTACATTTATACTTCTCGTCGTTATATGTTAGGTATAAACTCATATATTCTCAGCATATATATTTTTTTATTTTTATAATATATATTTTATACCCTATATATATTTCTATAATTAGTATTTTTTTTTTATAATTACTCAAACGATGTTCTTAGAAAGTAATAAAGTATTATAATACAAAAAAGAAAAAAAAAATTGTTGCCCTTTATCAATATCGATAGTTTTTTTAACCGACTTCTGTAAGAAAAGGAGGTTATCAATTCGACTGTATTTTTTTTTTTTGTTTAATGTTTGTTACCTCATAACTTTTGACTGGGTGAACCGATTTAAAATTTTTTTTATTTGAAAGGTGAAGCTTCCCGAATGGTCCCATTTTTTTTGGTCCATGTCTGACAATGGTATCTATGAGAAAATCACATAAGTATGTGCGCGAGAAGTAGCCGAATAACTCATTGTCGCGCTGACCGATTTTGATGATTCTTTTTTTATTTGAAAGGATACACTTCAAGGCAAATTTGGTGAAAGTTTGGTTAGGTTCCGATTATGGAATCCGGTGAAAATTGAGAAAGTTTGTTTTTTTTTTGGTAAAAAATTGATTATACTGTAATAGTTACAAGCAAAAACTTGTAAATTGATGTCAGAGGTGAGATTCCTGATCGTTGCATTTCTTTACAACCAATCTCAAAAAAGATAATGTTCTCATTTGCAACCAACTTCAAAAAAGGGAGATTCCGAATTCGCCCGAATACTTTTTTGTATGTTCTTGTCAATATACTAAAATGTAACTGCACGAAAATAATAGCTAATTAAATGAAGTTTTACAAAGAACAATCACAACCACTACCACCACCATCACCACTCGTTCAAGAAGCATCATTTTAAGATCTACCCATCACTAAAAATCGTAAAATAAATTAATTTTTAACAAAAACGAAAACCGACTTCTAACAACGAACTAAAAAGTGAAAAATAATTATATAAAGATCTTGTAATTTTGAAGTCGGTGTCAAACTAATGCTACAACACCCTTACTACAATATCTAATTACTAAGCCTGTTTGTTTTACTTGGCACCGACTTCAAAATTACAAGATCTTTATATAATTATTTTTCACTTTTTAGTTCGTTGTTAGAAGTCGGTTTTTGTTTTTGTTAAAAATTAATTATTATCACCGAAGCGACCGGGGGTTGTCGAGCGAAGCGATGGGGTTGTTAAGTGACGGAAGCAAGCGCGTTTCGCTCTCTTATAACATATTTTTTAAATCATATAAGTGTATAAACTAGTACATATCAAAATAAAAAAAGATATATTTTATTTTTTTATTGGCGTATTGACTTAGTGGTTAGTGTTAAATTGTTGGTTGTGGATACAATTCTTATATCGGTGAAATGATTGTTTGATGGAAGATATTTATCTACATATAGGTATACATTATTTAATGTATACCTGTGTATTATTGAATGTGTATTATGTTATTTAACTGAAATACAATGCATATCCAAACTTTTGGAGAATATGGGAGTTTAGGTTTCTACGATCTACAATCACAATTGCGGAAAATAAACGGGGAAATAGTTTAGAATTGTATCGACCCACAACCGTAAGTAGTATGATCAAAGTAAGATGAGATCGCTAATATTAATTACCTCAAATAATAAATATAGCATCAATAAAGTGACTATTAAATAAACATTTTTAACACCGACCTAGATTTTACAAATATCTGTATAAAATATGGTGTTAATATTTTTATATGTACCTACATTTTCATAATTTGAATACTTTTTAATTTAAATATTACTTGTACCCATTAAGAAATATAGAGTTAAAAATATTTGTATGTGTTAATGTTACAGTCAAAGATTGAAAACTGTCATTGAGCGAAAAGTTAGCGCAAAGCCAGTTGTAGTAACTCGTACTTTACTATTGCCCGACCGTAGTGAAATGTCGTTTGCGTAGTCTTTGAGATCCATGTCGATTGCAAGTACGTAAGTAAAGGAAATTTAGTGTCATGCCCCTCTGCTTTCCACCCTAATCCGAGTAATTGCGTTTTCAGTTACAACTTTGCCACGATTTGCCAGTATTTTATTAACATTGCCCACCATTTATACTATAACTTTTTGCTAAGGTGTTTTTCCCTAAATATTTAATGTACAGATACGATTTTTAACGATTTCGTTGTAGTATCGATGAATATTGTAAAAAAGCCAATGACGCGTTAAATCAATTATTAAAAATCCCCTGAGCGGAATTAGTATAGTGTTTGACAGGAAAGTTTGTTATTGCTATAGAAACCTTTCAAAGATCCAACTCCAATTCGGGTTATGAGGAATTTTTATCCATTAAAAACTGCTTCAGTCACCGTCCATAGTATTCTTGTTAGTTTTTTCATTTGTATTGTTCGTTTCTGTATTTATTACTTTTTAATGTACACGCGTCTCCCATATTTTGCAGGATAGGGACTTGGGAGAGAAACTAGACATTAGTTTTTGTCTTTTTCCACGATTTTTTTTTCTGTGAAATATCTACATGGGATGGGAAAAATCTACGGAATATATTTTGAAGTTCCTAAAAATATATACATTATAGTGTTAATCAAATCCATGGTGCTATCAGGCGTACTAAATACCTGTAATACATTTAAAGATATAAACAGATAATTAATTGATAAATTACAATCAATATTTGACGTAATAGGTAATTAAAATTACCAAAAATATACATTTAAAATTTTGGGAAAATCACAATTGCAATTATTACTACTACATAATTACTAATATACTTTAATAATAATTATGCTACAATAACTTTTCTTTAATGTTGAATAATCTCTCGCTATTCAAATTCAGTTCGGGGGAGCATTTTATGCTTACGTTGTATGCAACGGAAGAAAATTATATTTGTAATTTAAAATGGCTGGCGATTTTCAGTTATTTCTGTTAGTGTCAAGACACTCCATTCTTCTCCTTCCGCTCGCATACGGAATATTGTGTAGCTCAACGCCGCGGTATGTCTTACCAAAGTAGAAAATTAAAAATAATTTGTTGCTTCGAGTGAGAATCCAATCCAGTCCGATTGCGGCCCGATGACGTCATCTTTATATTAATAATCGAAATCCTTTTAGACTTACAAAGTAGTATTTGAGGGCGTCTGTGAGACTGTTAAGAAACGGTTGTAGGTTCGATCAATACTCGGGGAAGTGAAAAATTTTTTTACGTTTATATGTCTTCGCTCACAAAACGCAGCGTTGAGTTCTGCCACTCAGCACGCAATGCCTCCAGAACCCGGCAGAAAGTGGGGAACGGAGTGTTTTAACTCAAGGTTCCCTCTGCCTACCCTGCTGTGTGCGGGATACAGTGTGAAGCTGATTTGATTAGATTTTTATTTATAACATTTCAAATAAAACTATACAGAATAAATTCAAATGAACTTTAATACTCTCTTCAACTTCTACAATGAATTACATTTTTTATATATAATTTGAACTAAATGCGTTGGTGTCTGTTTAACTTACAAACGTAGTAATTGTATGTGATTTATCTATTTTTTTTCTATAAAATAAAATTTACAAATACTGGTGTATTGCTCTTGAATATCACACTAGATATATTTTCATTTAGGGCTTCTTAATTATAGGAAGATACCATTCAATCATAATTTATACATAAAAAAATGAGGAGGGGAGGAAAGTGGAGAGCGGAGTGTCTGAACACTAAGCTCCGTCCACTGTATGATTATTTAAATAAGTGCAAGTTAATTTTTAGTTTCAAACTAATAATAAATTATTAATACATACGACAGATTAAGTTAAAATAGGTTACTTAGTTTTGGAATCTATCCCATGGCGCTGCCTTAGACCATGTCGCTCTGTCGTCGGCAACATTTGAGGCAAAATTTGAGGCCCAGTTAGGAAGTAAAATATTTAATAATAGATCTAGGTCTAGTTTTTCACATGCGATTCAGGCTTCATTGACTGAGCTCTTATGTCAAAGACAGAACTAATGTCACCCATTGTCGAATTTTGGGCAAAATTTGGTAGTTAGAAATTAAAATTTTTGATACCGATTAGTCAATTTTTATGACATTTTCAAATTCCAGTAGTAAATAATTATGGAACACCTTTATTTCGTTATTATGTTTTCAATTAAATTATTATATTGAAAATATATAATGAATATCTGCTGAACTACAAAAAAACTATATTAGGACAGATGGTGACCTCCACATCCCTCCATTCCTTCAATAGGAAAACTTCAATCCATCAATCGATACACCCAGTATGATTGGTAAAGTAAAGAAAAAGCTTAATGACAAAATTTATACATTATTAATATAAAATGATAGCTTATGACCAATAAGCAGTTGTAACATAAATATTGAATCAAAACAACTGACGTATTAGTTGACGTACTTTCTTAAGCAGCACTAATGTCGTTGAAGGTTTTTACGCCATTGTATTTTCCTGTGGTCATTTTTTATTAAAATGTAACCAAAAAATGTAAGAAACTTCTATGTGGAATTATAAGGTGTAATACTGATACTAAGAGAAGACTTTTCCACAATTATTAAAATATATAATTGATATAAGAAGATATGCATAATTATATATTATTATTTTTAAACATAGGCATGTATAGTTTATTTTTAAATTCATATTATTTTGATTTACGTATTTGTCACCATTTACTTTACAAATGTCTTTCCAAAAAAATATCCTCACAATTTGCGTTGCTCTTATTATTTATTAACACGTTATATTATTTATATAATTGTTGTACTGACAAATTTAAATCATTAAAATAATAACAGAAGTATTAAAATTCTATATTTGTATACACACAGACTCACATGAGTAATAATACTGATTTTCTAGTAATAAATAAACTAAATTTAACCGTGAGTCCTCGGAAATTTATTTACTTCCTATATTTTTATTTTCTTCTATCAATAAATTTTAAAGTATATGTTGTTATTTATACATATATTTATACACTATATTTATTAATGCTTTTGTATGTTGCTCATTTCATACAATGTTATTGCAAAGTAAATGTAGCAATTTTCCTTCCTTGTAGGTTCCTAAGTAATAATAATAATGAATAAACAATATATCTTTAAAGTTAAAATGTCGCATATTCTTAGTATTTCCATTCAAACGAGATGTAAAACAGCTATTTTCAAGAGGTTGAATGGATACTTTTATTTGAAATAGTATTTTTGTTTACAATGTAAATAAAAATATATGATGTACCTATAAACTTTGAACTTGCGACCTACTCTTATAAAATCAAGCGCCACGCGTAATCATACTAATTATCAAGTTTTTTAAAGTATTTTGTATGGTAAAATAAATTTGTAATTTAAGCTGAAATATTTAAACAAATTTACACCTTTAAATAAATAATTAAATGACATTTTAAATTAGTTATTTATTGCCCCAGTTTATGTTATGTTTGGATTTATAGAACTCATTTCTATTAATTATAATTTTTAACTTAGTGTAAAAAAATACTGTGTACTGCCACATCAGGTTAGGTGCACTTCAGTACTTGACAAGTAAACTTAATAATAAATCTACGGATGTATTTAAAATATTATAATATTATTTTTTAATTGTAAATATTGACATTTATGCGTTATGTATATAACGAAGAAAAATAATCTCGCTGTAATAGTAAATATTTGATTGGAAATTTGTCCAAAAATATAAATGGTAAACTACATGTTTGGCAGGTACGGGCCTGGCCCTGAAATGTGTACTACGCGTACGTACGAGTGTCGTTTTGTATAAATCATTTAAAATTAGCATCTAATACTAGTAAACCCAATAGTCCATTGAAAAGTTACATTTGAGGTTGCGTCTTTCAGAGATTGCACTTTTATTTTACTAATATACCCCACATGGGATGGGGGAGGAGCTGTCGGTTCATGTTTGTGGGGCCACTCTTGTGTCCTGGCCGCCATTTGAGAAAACGTTGAAAATTCAGCGCGAAATCCCATTGGATCCATTTTTACAAGATAACGGACGGGATATTGGAATACCCCCTCCACCACTTTATTAAAATAATAAACCAAAAATAAATAAATTGTATCCTCTAAGAACGTTACCCAAAATGAAGATTTTTCATTTTCAATATTTCAATGGACTATAAATAATATCTATTTAAAAAAAATTTGACAAGTATGACGCATAGCTATTGCTTTTTCAGTATTGCGACAAATTTTGTCAATTTTCTTAGAAATTGTCTAATTATTATTGCTCGTTAACTACTCTAGGGGTATATTAAGACTACGTTGAGGGAACACCTTAAATATTAAATGTGCTAAGATTAAGACATTTTCTTCAAGATTTCAAAATTTTTAAGAGGAAAGTAGAAGCGATAGAAAATCTTGAGAATTTTATGTAAATTTTTAATAAATGGGACCTGTTACCCTCAATGTCATATATGTATAATATGTGCATATTTAAAATGCTTAGTTAGGTATTTGTTTTATTTACAAAAAAAAACTGTTAAGAGGAAGTCGATTTTAAAGCGAATGCGACACATTTTATATTAAATCAACATATTTTGTAATTTATTGTTGAAATTCATTGACATGTTGTTATCTTAGGCCTATAAAACTTATTATCACATAGAGCCACCACATATTTTTAATACATTATCTAAAACTGGAAATATTTAATTTGTAATCATCGGTGTATCTAGAGATATCCAGGGAGGCCTAGACTTCGGCTTCCAACAGATATTCGATGTGAAGGTTTTTTGTTATTTACAAGGTCAACTTTTTTTAGTAAAAATTCTAAGGTGGGTAAAGACAAAATGCTTCTGCCCTTTGTTACTACGCCCATGCTTGTAATATTATTGTTATCTATATATATAAAATCGAAAGGTCACTCACTCATCACGAAATCTCAGAAACTACATATGCTAGGAATCTCAAATTTTGCATAGGAGTTACTTATAGGACGTAGGTGCTCGCTAAGACGGGAATTTGAAATATTCGACTTCGAAGGGGTTGTTTTTGGGGTTAAAGTTTGTATGAAACTTCGTTACTACAAATGATAGGAGTCTCAAATTTTGCATGGACGTCACTTATAGGACGTAGGTACTCATGGAGACAGAAATTAATAGTAACGTAGTTCACGCAGGCAAAGCCGCGGACGGGCCGCTAGTTTATAATAAAGCATAGATAATGTATTTAATATTAAAATATATGATGGCTTTTGTAATTACTAATGATAATATCGAAGAAAGTCCAAGCATACAGCAATTCAAACATACGCCGATACGACGAAAAATTAAAATTTTAGTATAAATAAGTTGAATTATATATAATTAATTGTTTTTCTCACTTATAAATAACTATTATAAGTGAAGAAATGTTTATAGAAACTTAAGTGATACGTCTACTATCTACTCTAGCGCGCAGTTACTTTATAGTCTAATATCTATATTAATTTAGTGTCATTACTTATACATGTTGATTGTATTTACGGGATCTTTGACACCATTATATGTTTATAATAGGGCTGTCGGTGAAAAGTGCTGAACCAAAAATAAATGTCATATAATTGCATTTGGATATATTTAATAAGCATTAAATTATGAATGTTTTATATTAAACTAATTGTTACAAATGTGGATCGACCGCTCGAATTCGTCTAATTTATGTAAATAACCTAATAGTGCGTCTAAAGACCATTTCATATTGTCCAACGTTTTAATAATACATTATCAGCTACAGGGAACCCTAATGGAAACAGACCTACTCGCCGTTGCATCTACAAAGCGCAGCCTTAACCTATTATGAGGAGCAATCCTGAAATAATCGTACCACACTAATTATAAAGCCTACGGAAGGTTTCTGAGTATCATTTAAAATATTAATTGTACTTTTTATCTTAATTCTACATTTATTATATCTATTTATAACAAATTTTAATTTAAATCATTTGTGGCGTCATTGATAGCCCGAAACATTAACTATTATCACGATTTACTGTTATAATAACGTAATATAGGCCTTCATATTGTCCTCTAACTGCAGTTAGAATATCCATACAGCTTTTACAAACTAAGTTTTGGGAAGCATCTGTAAAGTGCGACAATTATCACTAAAAATAATATCTAAATAAATAGGAAAATTCTCAACAGTTTTGCAATTAACTAAATTACTAAACAATGCTAATCGATTATGGCGTTAAAACGTTATCAGTAGATAACTTTCGTTCATATTTTATAGATGTCTTTATAAAAATAAAAACAAAGTTTATTTTTTATTATAAAGGTAATTTTGTGAACTATTAATATATAGATATATTTAAATATGTATTTTGAATTATTTATAAAAAGGAAATATAGTATAAGAAATGCGTATGTGGTTTAAGTCAGGTGTAAAGGCTGCGTCAGAGCTGGCGTAGCGGCGCGCGGCAGTCCACACGCGACATCCATGCGAGGTCTCGTGTAGTCACCTGGAGACAATTAAAAATACATTTAAAACAGATCAATAATATTAAAGAGGTTTTAAGTATAATAACAATTATTATTATTTCAAATATATGCTTTTGAATCTTAATGACTGTATAGAAAAGTAGTAGTTTTAAGAATATAAATTAAGAGTCGAACAATTATGGTTTAGAATTTTTGATAGATAAACTTTAGCGTTGGTTCTTGAAGTAATGTTTGACGCAAACTAGAGAACGTAACGTAACTTATGAGACTTATCGTGGCACAGGGGTACACGCGTGTGCCTGTGAACGCGACCGGTTGTAGGTTCGATTCTCACTAAAGGAAATGAAATATTTAATATTTCCTTTTAATATTTCTTCACTCTGGTGTGGAGGCGAGGCGCGTCGTTGAGTTTCGCCGCTCAACAGGCTATGTCGCCACAATTTGGCGGAAAATGGGCAACAAAGTGTCTTAGCACTAAGCTTCCTCTGTTTATCCTGGCACAAGCGGGATACAGCGTGAAGCTAAAAAAAAAGAAGAAGTTATTTTTTTTATCATTCAATTAAATTCAGGAGTTTCATTAAATATCATACCTGATGCATAGAGTAAACGGCAAGCACTACCAACACGTGCATAATGTTGTGTGAGTTGAGGCAGCGGTCCACGGAGCCGGGGAACCACTTCTCAGGGATGTGCAGGGCGCCGATCACACCACCACCTAAGGATACTGCATCCTGGAATACAAGATTGATCTTTTTTACAAATTTTTCGTCTATTATATGGTATACATGTGTATACCAGTTAATATCTTTTTATATTTTAATTTTGTTAGGAAAATTTTAAGCCACTCCGTTTCTTGTGCCTTGACACACTAAAAGAAATGGAATA
>DWNA01003289.1:0-10275 GCA_018249835.1 Heliconius besckei
ACATATATAATTATCATATACATAGTTCTCGGAATATAATTAATTTTATATCAACAATAGGTTCTTTGTAAGAGTAGATTATGACAAGTACTAAAACGATAATTTCCTAGAAGAAAGCTCATTATCCGATTTTCCACTACAAACAAACACGGTCTAGGTGATTTCTTGATATACTTATAAATATTATTAATTATAGATACAATGAGGACACAAGGGTGTGACTGTTTACACGTCAGGTTGTTGGTTCGATTCCCTCTTGAGGAAATTAAATATTAATTATTTTCATTTCTTCACTCTAGTGTCGAGGCAAAGCGCCGCGTTGAGTTCCGCCACAAGGCGCCAGTTAATACGTAATGCATCTTTAACACTAGGCTCTCTTTGATTACCCTGAAAAAAATAGATACAAAAGCTTTTATTTTTATTTTTCTTAATTTATCTACTACCTATATAGTTTTTATACTATATGCGGGATATAGAGTGAAGCTAAAAAAGATCTATAACTTAGCAAGCAAGTATTTTTTTTTTTTTTATTGAATCAATTTCCTTACAAAATAAGATAATATTTCCTAACTTTAATCTCAGTAAGCAACCCTATTTTAAATATAAACTGCTTCGCTTACTTATTGAAGGGCTCAGGCGTGACGGCGCATACACTGGAATAATTAACAAAGATCTCTTAAGTCAGTGTATTTACAAGATAAATGGTTAGATATTTTTTTATGTTAATAAACACTTATTAAGGGTAGCCGACTTGTTTGTTGTGTGAAAAACTAAGATAAATGAATATTACATATATATCTATCTAGATTGTACTCGTATATATAATTTCATTACTCGAGGCTCAGGTTAAGTGCAGGGGATTTTCCATTTCTCATTTTAATGTCCTCGCAAGCAAAATTATCGGTGATGACAGAGTAATGTATATACGCAATATTTTTTACTAAAATACATTAAAAGATGTAAAAATTAGGCAAAATAAAGATACCGATCAAGTTATAAACAGAATATATAATCATTTACCCTGACACAATAAGACGGACAAAGAAACACCTATGTAATATAACCTATGTAATATGATGTAAATGAAGGAACTCTCCGCCATACTGTAGCTAAATAAATAGTTATAATTTAAAAAAAAGACTCCCCTAACTCAAATTTGAATCTACAATTATCGCTAACATTTGAATTTCCCAAACATTTAACAGATATTTGCGAAATGACGAAATATTAGTTGCAATTATAAGGTCCAATTCGCCATAAGTGTTGGTCGTCAAATATTGATTACATCGGTTATGTGACCTATTTCGGCCATGTAGTGCAGATGCAGATTGCGTATGGACAAAAGCATTCCAGGAATACTTGCTTAATGTATAGATAGATATCCCTCCCTCATCTTGATCTTTTGCTACTACTTTTACTTAATTATAAGATAAATAAAAAGGAAAACAAAAAGTGCTATTGAGACCGTCGTGGCTCTGCAATATAATGTTTGTCTGTTAATTCGACGGTTTGTGGATTTAATTTCCAGTTGGAGAAATTAATTAGAGAATATGAGAAATAATTAGATTTTTTTTTTCTTTAGCCTATTGAAGTCCTGTTGAACGTAGGCCTCCCTCATTAAAGCGCCAACCATCCCAGTCTTAGGCTTCTGGCATCCATGCGATGCCAGCCACATTTTTTAAATCGTCCGTCCATCGTGCTGCAGGGCGTCCTACATTAGAGAATAAAATCAGGAATTCCAATCCACTGACATAAATTGGTCAGAGCGCTTGGACAGTTTCCATAGAACCGCGGGTTCAAATCCCGCTATGTTCAAATTTTATATTTATATACGTTTTCTTAATAAGAATAATTTTATTTATTGACTCTTACGTTAATCTACTCTAAGCTTCACGCTAAGACATTCCATTCCCCATATTCTACCCAATATTCAAGGCATTGCGATTTGAACCACGGAACTCAACCGTACGGAGTTCTTTTCATATATTTTAACTATACGCTCCTCACACGTGGTGTTGTTTACTTTCTTTCAAATTTTCCAAAATTATCAGCTTTGATTGTATTTTATTTATAACCGGCTTATAACTAGACAAAACCATATGTAAGTGTTTAATTCTAGACTAGGCTAGGTATTAGTCCGTTATGTCCGTATGGACTTCAGTAATCTAGGCTAGCAAGCAAATTTCAGATGGCTTGTAGTCTTGATGGGATGTAGAGAAACAATATTCAGGACGGTATAAATACAATTTTTTAGGCTTTGCTCAACCGCCTGCCCTGAGAAATAAAAATAATAAAAAAATGAATAATGTGGGTTTGATTTTAAATCAGGAAAAGATTTTCAACTAATTTCTGCTAAATATAAATAAGTAAATATATATATATTTCTACAGTAAATTAGAATGGGAACACAAAGGGAAGAAAATCATCAGTTCCATGTTACCACAACACGCTAGGTACAAACGTACCAACTTAAACAATAAGCGTAAAAATACAAGGAAAAGACGTAGGAAACGACAGGTGCTGGAATCTAGAGAAGAAGGAGTGCTTAGTATTGAGAGAGTGGTGAAAGAGGAAAATGGAGAAATGTACACTTGTATAGTGTACAGTCCTTCAGGAGAAATGGCTAGAAGGTACGTTATACATATTTAATGATATGTCAATATTTTACTTGCGGCGTCTCACTTGTTTTTATTTTTTTCAGATCATTTGAAATCCAAGTTGTGGAGGCTCCAGAGTTAGATGAGTTGCGCGTTGGTTCAGGATTAAAGGAAGGACAGATAGTTCAAATAACATGTAATATTATAAGTGGAGATCCGCCTATTTTCTTCTCTTGGCTTAAAGATGGTATGAAGATTCCACCTAGTTTAAAGGTAATATTTATATATAGATAATGAAAGTATTAAAGGATATAATAAGAACAGTAAGAAAAGATTTTTTTAATTTTTTATTTTCTCAAATTTTACACATTGAAATTAAATTCTTTAGCCTGTTAATGTCTCGATTTTCTTTAATATCCGGATCTATTACTAGAACCTCCCCAGTTTTTTAAGCACAAATTTGATATTTTGCCGTTACTTCAGTATGACAGAAAAATAATATAATTTTTCCTCGTTGTTAACAGATAACTGAAAGAAGTTCCGAGCTATTCAGCGTGTTAATCATTAAGCGTGTTTCTCTTGAACACTGTGGGAGATACACTTGTATAGCAACAAATCATGTGGGGAAAGTGAATCAAACGACTGATTTGTATATAAATGGTAGGTATTATTTTTTTAATTTCATGCTATATATAGCAAGGTAAATCGATTTATATTTACCTAATCTAGTATTAAAACAGTCTGTCTGTCCATTTTCGCCCCATGTTTAAATAAGTTTTCATAACATTGCCTATTGAGTGGCGGAACTTTGTCTTGTTACCAGAATGAGGAAATAAAAATAATTAATTTCGTAAGTGGAAAATAATCTATTTATGAATATATCTAGAAATATAAGTCATCATTTTGAAACCTATAGCTTGGTTGTGTTATTTTCAATTCGAGTATTACCAAAACGTTACCTAAAACCGTATTGGACCGTAATGTATTGTTATAAATATATATATTCATTTATTTACAAGAGATAAAAGATCATTTACAATTAAATGTTTTTTAAATTTCAGTCGCACCGAAGTGGGTGGAGGAACCGACGAATACATCCCTTCTTTTAGGACAGCGTGGTATAGTCGATTGTAATGCGAATGGGTATCCTTCACCTCAAATAAACTGGATGAAAAGAGATGGTATGAACTTATTAATATGGTGTATCTGTTACTTTTTAACGAGAATTAAAAGAGAATTACTTTGAAATATGAATAGAACCGTTTTTAGCTTCTCGCATAGCAAGGTCGGTAGAGAAAACCTGGTGTCAAGATACTCTGTTCCCCATTTTCATCTTAAATTTCGAGACATTGGGTTTTGAGTCGCAGAAATGAACCATGCACCTTGTCTTGATACCAGAACGTGAAAATGAACATAACTGACTCTTCCGAGACTACCACTACGCTACAACAGCATCAGTGACGATTTTTGTCAGTTAAATTATTACTTTCAGCTGCATTAGGAATATGGCGACCTATCCTAGATTTAGCAGGAGGTGGAGTATCAAGTTACCCCAACGGCTCTTTATCTCTTGAAGTTGTATCATTGGCTGATGAAGGAGAGTACGCGTGTCACGTCGACAATGGTGTTGGCGAACCTCTGCATAGGAATTTGTGGATAAGTGTTAATAGTAAGTTTGTTTTAAGTTTATTTATGTATGCGATTATGTTGAGTGACGAAAAAAGGGAACATTTTATGTTAAATGAAACCATTTTAATTAGTCGCGGCTAATTTATTTTGGCGAAGGTTTTGAAAAATGTGAAAATCCTATTAATTTTACTTGCATATATATAATAATCATATTTTAATGTACTTTAAATATTTGTTTTTTCTAGAGCCTGTGCACTTCGAGTCAGTCGGAATGAACCTCACTACTAAAATGGGATTGCCTATTTCTTTAACTTGTCACCCACTAGGAGACAGTCCAATACGGATTAAATGGAGTGTTGATGGGAAACCTATAGAATTTTCTTCTGCACGGTAAGTTAGTTATTATTAGTGTTAGGCGTACCAGTAGTACATTCAGTGGTGGATTTTCATATTCTCTAGCTGTATGCTATTTTATTTTTACCAAATGTTAAAATTTAAAAATACTATTTTTTATTTACTTTTAGTTTTTAATAGTGCAGGATTGGTTTTATAATTATAATTATATATAGTTAGGATTTTCTACTATAAATGTTAAGCTGACTAACTGCTAGCTGGCGCCATCTGTTAAGTTATGACATAATTACGTGAAAACGAAAACATGATTCCCTTTTCTAGAGTGCTTTAATTCTCCATATACCAATACTATTAGATTCGTGAAGATGGCGTTACTTCTAGCAAAGTATGAAAAGTGTCACTTAATGTCACAACTTAAACGTTGCCTATCCATACCTATATTATAAATTCGAAAGTAACTCTGTCTGTCTGTCTTTTACGCAATCAGGGCCAAACCGCTAATTTAATTACGATAAAATACTCATATAGAGATACTTGAGGGTCTCGGGATGAACATAGGATATTTTTTTTTCTCATATTTGTAATATTTTCGATAAATACCAATATATTAAAATACTTATTAATTTGACATGCAATTTATTCCGCCATGTTAAGAACAACCGTCGTTGCTAGGCAACGATTTGCAAAGTTTGTTGTTAGAAAACGTCACCCAAAATGAGCTTGCTTAACGCATCTCTCTATTGAAAACTGAAAATAATTTATATATTTAGTTGATATTCGTATAGTTCAAGCGGGCGTAGCCGCGTTCGGGTCCACTAGTAAGTATATAAATTAATACAAAAAGTATAAAAAATAATAATTTTCAGAACAACAATATCAGAAAGTGTTACTTCAAATGGTATGAAAAGTACTATAAACATAAACTACGTGGAAGGTAGAGACGGCGGGAGCTACGAATGTAGAGCGAGCAATCCTTATGGTGTCGCTAATTTCAATATCCATTTGAATATACTGGGTGAGCATTTTATGAACATTTGTTTAATAATTAGTATTATATAGTAATAATTAGTAATATTAGTATTATAATACATACATAGCTTTAAGAAAAATAATCAGAATAAAAATGCCTTGAACCCATCATGTCGCAATGGCACAGCGTTTGATTGGTTGTGGGTTCAATTCCCAGGAAAATTAAGTATTTATTAATGATAAAGCGCGGCGTTCAGTTTTGTCACTCAATACGCATTATCTCGAAAAAGTCGGAGGAAAGTGAGGAACAAGTGTCTTTAAATTAGATTTCCTTTGCCCACCCTGCTTAATAAGGGATACAGCGTGAAGTTAATTTAATTTAATATATTTAATTTTGCTTACAGAGCCCCCTACACCGCCAATGGACTTACAAATAGACTCCATAACGAGTTCCACAGTGAAACTATCCTGGCGCGACACAATAACCTCCCATGTACAGTACTACAGCTTGCAGTATTCTACGAACCATTATACTTTGTGGGATACCGCTAAAACTATCAATATAACTAGGTGATTGTATATTTTGGAAATTATATAAAAAAAATGAACGGAGCGAGATTCGAACCCACACCTCTTGAAAACTATATCGTCGAATATAGTAATAGATATCGAAGCTATTTTGGCCTCGTGACATATCGTGTCACTGTAAGCGCGACGATAGTGGATTTGATTCCCACTTAGGGGATTTGATTCTCACTCATTAATTCATTCCATATTCCATTTGGAAACAATACAAAAGTTAAGATAGAAGTGTCTTAACAATAGTTTCGATCTGCGTAACCTGCTACACGCGGGATACAGCGTAAAGATGAAAAAAATACGTCAAAAATTCCAGGCAAGAAAGCGATATCCGTCAAAACATTGAGCTCCGTGATCTGACACCAGCAGTGGACTACCGAGTGCGTATAGCGGCTGGTAACCAAGTGGACCTCAGCCCTTACACTCAAGCTCTGCATTTTACTACTTTGCAAGAAGGTAAATAATATTTGGTGGTAATGAATATAATTTTTCTTTATTGAATAAATGAATTAATATACAAATACTAGTATATCATTGGGTTTGGCTCAACTAACAAAATATATCAAGCAAGGTTAAAATAATAGATGTTCGAATAGTAGACGATTTGTATAAAATAATCATACATGCTATTGTTATGGGTTCGACTTCCATTTTATGGGAATGAATTGATTTCTTTCGCTCTAGTCAGATGACAAAACTAGTTGTTGAGTTCCATCACTCGTCACCGAAATTCTCATAAACTTAATGAAAAGTGGGAAACGGAGCGTCTTACCACTAGGTTTCCTCTGCTTACTCTGATATATGCACCATTTCAGCACCGTCCTCAAGCCCTCTAGGCGTTCAAGTCCAACAAACAGACAATCCGGGAGAACTCTTCATTTCCTGGATACCACCTGCACGTGAAACTCATAACGGGGCGTTACAAGGATATCATGTGAAAGCTGTACCTAGAATAAATAGTGAAGGTTAGTTTGGAGAAGCCACCTCTCTCCTTACTGTTTACGTTTTATTTTTAACAATATAAAATATTTAATTGTATTAATTACAGGCAACAACGATTCACAAACTAAAATGGTAAAAGTGATATCACGGAAAGGAAAACAAGAAACCATACTAAGTGGTCTTCTGAAAAACACCAGGTAACTGTACAACGACGGCATCCACATCTAATTATATGCGTTTTCTTCTAAAAGCTATAATTATAAAATCAAAATATATTTTTTATAGATATGCAGTATCGGTGAGCGCATTCAACTCAGCTGGGAACGGTCCATTTTCTCTACCTGTATATCAAACAACTAGAGAAGGCGGTATGTAATGTATATAAATTTGTCTTTCAATACAATAAATCTTATAGGCCCAGGATAGATCTTATAATAAGGGTATTGTGAGTAAATAATTTTTGTTTTCTAGTTCTTATAACAAGACAAAGCTGGGCTACCTCCACGAGCGCTATATAACCAGGCTAGACAACCAAGCACTCAGACTTCCCAATTTTTACGAGTGGTGGGACTTAATGCCACTCTTTCTCTTGTTATTAGAGCAGAGAAATGGGGAGAAGGAAAAGGGAATAAATTTCACTATTATATATATTTCTAGCTCCCGAAGAAGCGCCATCTAGCGTAGAATGTGTAGGCGCGTCGTCCATTTCAGTACGCGCGGCGTGGCGGCAGCTGTCGCGAGCTACGCTGCTCGGTTATACTGTACATTACTGTACTGATGGTAAGTGTTATTGATATTTTAATTATTTTTAAAGTGTTATTTATTAACTTACAAGATATATTTTTTAAGGAAACAAAAAAATAAATGAAGCGGGATTTTAATTATGAAAAATCGTCCAAGTATTATTAAAATCTTTATAATATAAAGTTATAATAGCTGTTATGTTACAATGACTGCATCTGTTACTACCAACTCAGGTCGAGCATTGAACGTGCAACCACCTACAAATTATAAACAGATATTTAATTACAAAATTTGCTCTTTTCAGATGGACCATGGGCCAATATAACAACACCACATACAGAATTATATCTCCAAGGTCTTCTTAAATATACAAATTATACAATAAAAGTTGCAGGATTTTCTAATTATGGGGTTGGACCGTTTTCATATCCAGTTGTATGCACTACTTTACAGGATGGTAAGAATAAAATAAATTAAATCTAATGTAGTGTTTTACTTGCCTTGATTTGTTATAAATTAAATTAATTGTAATAAATTAGAAAAAATAGTAATATTTATTTTAAACAAAATTGATTAAAATAACCAAATTTTCATCTGTTCCAGTTCCGGGACCACCATCGGCTATAAAGGCTTTAGTATCGTCGCCGACATCAGTTCTCGTCAGTTGGAAAAAACCTGATCAACCTAATGGAGACATAACACACTATACCATATATGTCAAGCCAGTTACGAGGTAAATAAAAAAATAGTTTTTTTTAATATTTATAATATAAAATTGAAGAATTATATTGGTTTAATTTCCTTATCCTAGGAACTACTCGTTTGATTTAAAAATGACTCTGATCAATTTAATAATTTTGAGGTCAACTAAAAATATGCCAGACACAACTCTTAGTTATTTTTATTTGGGACAGATGCAGGCGGAGTTGCAAGTTAAAGCTAGGAAGACAATAAAACTAATTGATAAATTGACAAAAATAAGTAATTTATTTTGAATCTAAACGCTGCAAATTAGTTTCTTATCTATTTTTATCAGCTTCTCACAGCAGGGTAGGCAGAAGTAACCTAGTGTAAAGACAATCCGCTCCCCACTTTCCGCGGAATTCTTGAGACACAGTGTGTTTTGGTTGGTGGAACTCACAAACAATCATGCTTACAGTCAGTTTGTGCCCGTGCACCACGGCTGGTCTCTTCTAAATAGCCTTTTTCAATTAGTTGATTATTTTCCAAATAGGTATTTTCCAATTAGTCGATTATTTTAATCCCAATCGTATTCTTTATTTCAGCACCAGCGCCCCACAGAGCTACAGAGTTGAATCAACACAGGAATTGAATCTGTCACGTCAGTTGACATTCCCCTTATCCGGTCTTAGTGCGGGCATGTACGAGGTATTCGTGCGCGCGCACACCGGCGCCGGGGAAGGTTCGCCAAGCAGTAGAGTGCATGTTGAGGTTAATGGACGGGGTAAGGTTTTAGTAATAGATGTGTATTTTAAGACAAAAAAAATTGTGTTAAACACTCCGTTACCATCTGAATACTTGACACTCTACTACTGTGCAGTTTCTTGGGAACTTCTCAACGTGCACTTATAGAAACTATATTTGTCTGCTTTATACTAGTCAATGTATATATGAATGTGTGTGCAATGGCTGTATGGAATAAGCGAAAGTATGAAGAATGATCTCATAAAGGCATATACTACATAATATATATTTTTTCCAGTGGTAGCTGGCGTAGCGTCTCTCGGTGGAGCAATATCAGTAGGAGTCGGTTCATCTCTACTGCTAGTGTGTCAGTGTGTGGGATCGCCACCACCTCGCACCGTGTGGTATCACAAACATAATATTATCACCCACCATCCCAGATTTACAAGGAATCATGACGACAGCTTACTCATTAATAGTAAGTTAATATAGATTTTTGGGTTACATAGATATTTCAAAATAGAAATGCAATTCTGATGTCGTTGTGGAGAAGAGACAAAAGCGTGTGATTGTAAAGGCAGCGTTTATTAATATTTAATATTTTCATTTTCTTAGTCTGCTAACAACGCAAAGCGAGGGTCAAATATATCAAAATCAGTACAACCACACAAACATACTAAATTAGTTCCTACTAAACTCCTACCTACCTACCTAGTAAACTCCTGTTTACTATAATTCATTGCATAAATGATTACATTTTATTCTAGATATAGACCAATCACTGAGTGGTAACTACACATGTCTGGCTAAGAACCTATACGGTTCAGATTCAGTGTCTTACGAGGTGTCTGTACTTCCGACACCAGAACCGCCTGTGTTGAGAGTGACATCGCATAAGAATGCTTTGCATTTACTATGGGATCAACCACGGAAGAGTGGGAAGAATCAGAAGATCAGTAAGTCATCTATAGTTATATATATAAATATAACTATTATATGAATAATAAACTAATCAATGAAATACCGAAAACCCTCA
>DWNA01003290.1:0-10274 GCA_018249835.1 Heliconius besckei
CACAATAGTCTGTAATCATATTGCTTGTGGCAAGTGTGGTTGACTCAAGGTTTTCTATATAGTCATACTGGTTTTTATTAAAAATATTTTAATAATACATATATATAACATATATGCAATTTTATTATTTTACTTATGAAATTTAATAATATTTCTAAATAAGCATTACATCAATCAATTTTTTGGTGTAAATTTCTCAACAAGTACAAAGTTTATATATTTGTAAATTATATTATGTATATTGAAATAAGTAGTATTGAAACATAGTGGCACAGCTTCTTACTGTACCTGTGGTGTTTCTTTGTAATCACCACAGTTGTGTGTTCTCATTAAACTTTGAGAAATATCCTCCAACTGAAAATTTGGTAGTGTTTGGATAACAAAATGTCTTAACATTAGTGTCACTTTTATAATATAATAAGTATTATATCATGAACGGAAAAACCTTTAATTTTTTTGTATAGAGAAAGTAATTGTAAATGTTTTAATACAGTAACAAAAATTTTGTAAATTAAAATTCATGATAACCAATTAAAATGTAAATTACCAGTGAGGAAATAGGCAATTTATATAAATTTATAAAAAAAATATTTTTCTTTTACAGTTATGAATCATGTACACTTGAGTGCAAAGACACAGTTCATTGGTTCTTTTAATAATGCCAAGATAGTTAAGAGGTGACTCATCACAAAACACTCAACATTATAACTGTAACTGGAAATAACTGACCTTAGTAGGAATTCCAGACCAACTGAGCTGTTTTAACTCGTCCAGGTCTAACACAGGGTTTTCTAACACTTGCTGGAACCTCTCCAGTTTAGATTCACTGCTTTCTTCACGGGACGTGAGTGCCGACAGTCTTACAGGTCGCGGCCGCCCCGGGTAATGTCGCATTGCTGACCCACCAGAGGCACCACTCTTACGCACTTCATTCTTCCTCACCGACACCTCCTCCTTAGGCTTAACACTATCACTATCTTTGACGTCACTTTTGTTTACGTTCTTAGTACTGTTCCTATGTGAATTAATAACGTTTAAAGCTGCGGTTTGCGATATGGCTTTCGATATTTTCGTCTCGGCGATGCCTGAGATGATGTCGTCATCACCCAGGTCCCAGGCATCGTTCACAGACGCCTGGAACTGCTGATACGACGACCCGGACATAACCTCGACGCGCTCGACCCTCTGACACGGCCTCCCCGGGACAGCTCGCTGCGGAGTCTTCCAGAACGTGTCAGCCACCAGTCCGTTCTTGTCATATTCGGCTTGGTGGCTTTCCATAATAAAATAGACCCAGAGACATTCTAAATAACTTTACTAAGCAATCAAATATAACTAAAATGTTGATATGACATATCACTAGGTCATAGACAATTGTTTTTTTTTGCACCACGGTTGCAATACAGATTATATAATTTTACATTTTTTATAAAGACGTTTGTACATTCTGTAGCCCAAATTAAACAATAAGATATGCTTAGCTTTCATTGGCAATTTATGAAAAAATAATATGGAAGCTATTAAAGCTTACCTTCTTTGATTGCAAAATGTATAAAAAAATATATAATGATTTATTTCTGACAACCTTATCAATACAGTATAATATACTTAGTTCTCCTGACGTTTTTGTTTATTAGTTATTTATTATTGTACTAAATACATATTTTGTTTTAAATTAAAACCAAATTTATTTACGACTGCAAATCTACATAATACAAATGGTCATTAATGTGTTATAAACACTACATAATTTTTCGGCAAACTTGTTAGATCGATACTAATAGAACACATCAAGAAGGCTTATATTTTTAACCTAATAATTAAATTGATCACGTATCTAACATGGCAAGTCCAAATCCTGAAACAGATTCATCTTCTATGTTTATGCAAAGAGGAGATGGTAAAAAAAGTAGAAGTCCCACAAAATCCGAGCCGTCGTCTAGAAGAAATTCTATTGTAAAG
Source organism: Heliconius besckei (assembly GCA_018249835.1). Classification (NCBI taxonomy): domain Eukaryota; kingdom Metazoa; phylum Arthropoda; class Insecta; order Lepidoptera; family Nymphalidae; genus Heliconius; species Heliconius besckei. The sequence goes on from DWNA01003290.1 coordinate 1,963, forward strand.
AATGTGCCAGCAGAAGTAATTACAGTTAAAGATTTCTTTGATTTTATGAAAACTGCATATCAAGTCTACGAACATTTGGAAGGCGACGAAGATACGGGCTCTAAAATTAATTGGGAAGAATTAACTAAATTGACGGTTATTAATCACGTGATTGAACAACAGGAGAGAGATTTATTGTACCAAACAGCTTATTCTGAACAAAAGCCTATAATTAGTAAAAGTGACACTGCCATTGAAAAGAAGAATAGTGAAACAGAACGTATTGAAAAGAGATACAGCTGTAGCGAAATAGAGAGTAAGAAAGATCAAAGACATTCGTGTTATTACTCAAATACTATAACTTAATCAAGTTTACTGTAAATTCCAAATTTAATGAATTTTTAATTTCTACAGATAAGGCTCGCAGACGATCTCAACCTTCAGAAGCTAGAGTAGAGATGCTGAGTGTATGGACTGAAGCAAATTTAAACTGCAAACTAAACGATGTATGAGTCTTTCATTATTCTATTGATTATTAAGTTAAATATATTTCTTATATTGAATAACATGAGTCATCGTGTTTTTTTATCATTTACTGTGCAGTGGTAATAATGTAATAAAATTAAATGAAATGAGCTAATTTAATTAATATTTTCATTTTATTTAACACTTTCATTTCTACACACCACGTAGAGATGGCGCTATAAGAGGTAAAACATTTTTCCATTTTCATTCAGGTAATCAACGAGGGGATATTGGACTCTATTCTACCATATTTGGTAGGATATAAAAAGCCTTCAAAAACTACAAGTGTTTACGCTCCAATTATTAAAAAAACTCCGTCAAATACGTCGACTGATGTAAAGAAACCTGCTAGCTTTGGTGGTAAATAAGATTTTTTAAAACTTTTATGCAGTTTTTTTTTCTATCTTTACTCAGTCTCCTGCATAGTAGACGGAACCTAGTGTTAACGGAGTGTCGGTTCCCATCTTTTGCCATTTTCGTAACATTGCATGTAGTATGGCGGAACTCAATATCGAAAAATGTTTTGTTATCATAATTCATTTCTCCGATTGGGTATCGAACACGCAACCATCGTCTTTATAGACAGACGCCCCGCGTCATGGGCATGACGTACTCTAGTTCTTATATGATATATTTTTTGCTCTACATAAGGTTTTGTTAATGAAAAGGAATCAAGAGATCGTTTAGGACGTCGCAAATCTTCAGTTATAGCGGCACAAGAACGTTGCAATCAAAAACAAGAGTAAGTTATATCTCTGAAATTATGATATTTAAGGTTATATATTATTTTTCTTTATAAAGTTTTAAAAATTTTATTCCTGATTTCCAACCTAATAAAAGATGTAGCTATATTTTTTCATTGAAGTATCCGAATGTTACTAATGAACGACCGTGATATATATATAGTAAGAGCTATTTTTGGGTAACTGAATCATGTCAAAAGTTATAATATTTTTCATATAATTATAATTTATCGTAATGAATGTTTAATTTAATATTATAAGAAAAGAGAAAAAAATATTACCTGTACATTTATTATTTTAAATATTTTATATTTGATAATTTTAACTCAATATTATATATCCGATATGGTCTAGTGGCTAGGATACCTGGCTCTCACCCAGGAGGCTCGGGTTCGATTCCCGGTATCGGAAACTTTTTTATTTGGCGTTTTTTAGTGGTGATGTAGAAATTCATGTATGCGATGAAGTAAAAGGCCTGAAGAAAGATTTTAAGTGTCCCCAAAAACTATTGATTTCTAAAATGGGCTACTTTGCCGATGTCACCGCCGGACAGCGACTGGAGGATATGGATATATCTGTACACTGTGATATTCAGGTTTATTTTTTCTTAAATATTTTTAATATAATAAAAAAATTAAACAATAAATAATCCTATACTGTATAAACTAATTCAAACGTAAAGAAAAAGAAAAATTAAAATTGTGTACCTACAAAAAAATCTAAAAGATTAATATAAATATAATGTGACAGTGTAATAGATAGTATTTAAAATAATTATAATTGTTATTAATTTAGTAGTTACCTTTACGTGTTTTTTTTTAGATATTTGATTGGTTGATGCGATGGGTGAAGCGGGACACTATCCTCGTAGCTGACTGGCCACTCCTAGATCCTCATAATGTCGTACCGATACTTGTGTCAGCTTCTTTTCTACAAGTAAGAACTTCTTTTGCCAACTTTTCGCTGTACAGGAATTATATGGTTCCACAAGGGATTCCGTATAAAACTAATACATATAACATTGCGATATTAAAATTAATAGGAAGCCGCGTTGTGGCGCAGAGGCACAAGTGCAAGCGCGACGGTTGTAGGTTCGATCCCACTCGGGGGAATGAAATTTTTTTATATTTTCGTCACTCTGGAAACGAAAAATTGGGGAGCAATGAGTCCCGGCACTCGACACACAAAGGACGCGGATGCGGAAGCGGATGTATCTTAATGGGAACGGAATTTCTTAACGCTAGTTTTCCAGGTTCCCCCCCCCTTGAAAATTAAGTTGAAAATTGAAAATTAAGTATTTCAGACAAAAAACAACACTATCATATATTTTATTTTTCTTTCCAAGCTTTTTTAGTAGTTTATAGTAGTTTATGGTAACCAGATGGGGCCCCTCCTCCACGATTGTTTGATCTACTGCCACGCGCACATGAACGACATCGTGAAGACTTCCACCAACCTGGCGTGTCTCAGTGACGCACTTTTAACTAGGTAATGATATAGGACAACTCGTAGGTATATGAAACTATATAATTATGAACATTTCACTACGGTGTTTTTTTTTTGTTTCACGTTGTATCCTGCAGGGGGAGTGGGGGAGGCTGATATTAATAACTTCAAAAAAAATAATATATATTTTAAAGTAAAAAAAAAACTAAGACTATAATATTGATTATTTGTAAATTAAGAATCAATATAATATTTATAAATTTTTAATCACAATTTATATAACAGTAAAAAAAACAGCTTCACGCTGTATCCCGCGCACAGCGGGCTTTGATGTCAGAACGAAGAAATGAAATTATTAATAAAAAAAATTCACTCCCTCCAGTGGGGATCCAACCCACAATCGTCACGTTACAGTCATACCGGCCTCATTTATTTATTAATTTATATTCTAGGCTCGCAGCGATGTACACCAACGCGGAGCTGGAGGCGATACGTGATCGCAAAGACAAGATACAGTCGCGTCTCTACTGCAAAATGATTCTGTCGCTGGCCGAGCCGGTGCCGGAGACACTGCGCGGACACTACGCCACGCTGGCGACGCTCTTTAAGTGTAGCAAGTTAGTTTTTTTAAAATAGAAAAAAAAAACTTATTGGATTTGTGAATTTGTTCTCTTTCTGTCCGTCTGCAGTTCTTCTCAAGAACTTGTAGAGGTATCGAGCTGAACTGAATAGTCAATTTCTAGATCTAGTCTCTACAGTCTGAGTCTCTAGTGGTGTACAGTGTTTGGTAGCGCAAAGAAAAATAATAATTTCTATATTAACACACAAAAGATACGACCGTATTTTATGCTTCTCTTTTGATTTCTTTCTTAAAATCTATTTCTCTATCTTTTCTATATCTTAAACAATATCATTTAGTAGGTGTGTAAATTTCTGTCATATAAAATCGTTTTACGTTAAAAACCTGTATAATATAAAAATGGTATTTTACTTCAATAATCATCAAATAGCGCTTTGCTAAGTTCAACCAAAGTCAAAAACTTCTCTAGTTTTCAGTAAATTCTGAGAAAACATAAATTGTTTCCAGGTGTAACAAGCTACTAGGTCGTCACATAGCGGAGCAGGTCCCCTGTCAACCCGCCAGCATGCGCATCGACCGGCGCGGGAATGTTATATCTAATCATGCTAAGTAAGTTTAGAAATTTCGTTCCCCATTCGGAGAAACGAACACGCAACGGAGGCAAAGCGTAGTTCGAAATATTTTGACTTTTCTTCTTTCTAGCGGAAAAAAACGTGAAGCTATAAGAAGAACTTAGAAGTAAGTACTATTCAATATATCGTCGCAGAGGCAGAAGGGCTTGAATGTAATGCGACGGTTGTGGTTCGATCCCCAATCAAGGGAATGAATTATTATTTCTCAATATTTTCTTGTCTTCGCTTCGCACCGAGGCAAATATTGTAAATTAAGGTCCAAGGGCCGCCACTCAATACGCAATGAATCGAAAAATTCATCGAAAGATAGGGAACGGAGTGTCTTAACACTAGCTTCCCTCTGCCTGTATGAGGGATACAGCGTGATGCAGATTTTTTTAAATTCAATATAGAGACGTATCCTGGAGTCTCAACGACTACATAGTGTGGTTGTACGGCGAGCTCCGCGCGTGGCGCCGCGTGTACTGGCGGTTGTGGGCGGACTGTCACTTTTTACGATGCCAGCTTTGCGATTCACATTTTCCTGCTTATCAGGTAGATAATTGACTTATTTAGGACACTATGTTTTTCCTAGACTAGAACCCAGACTCTCAACTCATGTTCATGTCAGCATGAGTTGAGAGTCTGGGTTCGAAACCTAGTTAGAGCATTTGATTTCTTAAATAATCTTTTTAAAGTAGGTCTAGCACTCAATTTATTAATATTTTGATTAAGCTTAGTTACTTCATAATGACATTAATTAACGAAAAGGTTTGTGTTTCCATCATTCTAAATCTCGGGACAAGCAGACCACAGAATATCTTTACCCTAGGCTCTCTACCTGACTTACAAAATACTATGTGTGAAACACCTTGTGAAAATCTTATCATTAATTGTTATCAGATGGAGTGGTGCTCCCACCACGAGCAAGGGCCCCACATGTTCGCCCTAGAGGGCCGCGCGCCGCTAGCCGCCGGCCGCTACGCGTGCTGCGGGGAGCGCGCGTACAGATTTGAGACTATTACTAGGAATACTGTAAGGTTTTATTATATATTTTTTAAATATTTCTTAAGTTTTTTCCTCTTGTAAATTAAAATAAGGAACTTACAACAAATAATACTAACGACAACAAATTTATAGTATTAAGTTCTATAGACCAGACGTGGCGCAAGGGCGCAGAGTGTGATTGTAAACGCGACTGGTTGTGGTTTCGATCCTCAATCAAGAGATATATTTTCATTTTTCGCTCTGATTTCGAGGATTTCGTCACTCAATACGCAATGCCTCCAAAATTCGGCAGAGTGTGCTCACACTAGATTTTCTCTGCCTACCCAGTTTCGTGCGGGAAACAGCGTGAAGCTGAAAAAAAACAAAGCATTAGATATGTAAATCTTGGAAACAAAGAAATAATCTTTAAAACTAGGGTTGTCAATTCCGCGAACACGTTCCGGACGAAAGTCTGGCGGCGGACGCGGCCATCATGGAGATATACAACAGGTTCCGGGACATCATTGCAATGCGCCCGCCGCAGTTGATGTTCCCGGAGAGACTGACCCGGCTTGTGCCTAGAGGTAGGTTTATTAGGGTTTTTTTGCTTTTTTTGCTCGTCACAGTAAAGCGCAATATATTTAAACTTTAGGGCCGTCGTGGCTCAGTGGGTGAATTAATTTTTAATCACTCGGGGGAATAAGTTTTATTTATTAATATTTTTATTATTTCGCTCTGGCACCAAGGCAAAAGGCCCAGCGTTATTTTCCGCCACTCAACACACAATGTCTCGAAAATCCGGCGGAGTGTTTTAACACTGGGATACCACTGCCTACCCTGCTGTGAGTGAAAGCTGAGTTGATTTTTTTTTAAAATTTAAACTTTAAACTAGCAAACATATTAGATGACATTGCAGAGAACACAGAAGACGCGAACGGGCGTCTCCAATGCAAAGAGGTTTTTTGGTGGGAGGGAATACAGCTCGCGCCTCCTCGACAGCCGCTGGGGATACTCGGCAAGCTGTACACTAGCAACACCAAGTTTAACCGTGAGACTCGATTTGTTTATTTTCCTTTTTTGGACAAGGTGTTGTGAATTGCTTGGAAATATAGGTTGAGTAATAGGTAATTATTACTGTTTATTAAGTTTTTATTAATTTAATATATTATTTAATTTAATTTTAAAGTCATAATAATAAAAGCTTGACAAGGAAAGTCACTTTGTTTAAAATGATTAACTATTGAAATGAATTAAAAATTGAACTAACATTTGAAATATAACAAGCAAATCATGGCGCTTATTAGAAAAATCCAAGCCAAATAGAAGACCGCTGTACATACGCTCTCCACATTGGCAACATCGTAGTTTCATTATAACGTTGCTTTATCAAAATTATACTTATTTGTTGTTTTTATTTTTCACGGTATTCTCTTTGCAATGAAATAAATGTACGTGATATAATTTTGTGCACATGTCCATGTACTTTTAAAATAAATATATTTTTACGAATATTGAAATATCTGTAAAAACTAAATATTAACACACCTCACGCACTGTCAATGTAGTGTACGTACTCTCCGTTCCAATAATGTAACCGAGTAGTAAAAATCGAAAATTTTAAGAGAATACCAGTGAAAAATATTTTTATAAGAAATGCTATAAAATTCATTAACAGACTAGTTTTAAAAACCACGCATTTGGAAATAAAAATGGAGATAATAGTAAGTATCACAGCGGTTTCTTCACTAAATCATGAAACTACATGTACCTACATAGAAATGTATTTAGTTCTAGTTACACTAAATATCATAATTAATTCATAAATAGCTTAACACTATATCCAGTAAATAACAGAGTAGGCAGAGAAAGAGGCAATTGAGTGTTAAGAGACTCCGTTCCCCACCTTGTGCCGCATTTTACAGATTTTGCGTATTGTGCTACATACCTATCTACATAACCACCAGCGGGAAGAAATGAAAATAATTTATTCCCCAAGTAGAAATGTAAATAGAATAACGCAAAACCCCATCATACTGGGCACGTGCAGCTAACACACGTCCTGGCTCTCCCGTTTTGGGTGCACCTCGAGCATCTACACAGTCGCTGACAGGGAGCGCCCACTGTGCCTCGCCGGAGCGACGGGAAATCAAACCTAGGACCCCGGTAAAGGAAGATAGCGCTCTAAAGGTAAGGCTCGAAGGACCATTTTTTAGTTGTATTGAAACTTTGTGCTTAAAGAAATTAATTTATGTTTAGATTTTGTGTTTTAATATTCGAACGATCAACCTTCATGTATACGTAGTTCTTTTAGTTTAGTACTTGTGTAGTTATTGTATAGTGTATTTAGATTGCTATAGAATCATTGAAGTAGTATATGTATTGATATTATAATTAATTTGTCTATTTCATTTCATAAGTTCTTTAAGTGACGTGACTAATTGTCTATGCTTATGTCGTTTTTAAGCTAAAAGTAATATTCTTTTCGGTTCAGTATTTGTCCTGTGATTCGTCCTTTTCATATGTACTATTATTTATTTGACTATATGAATCTATTTATAAAAGTAGTAAATGTTTTAATTTCTACAGTAAACTTTTTTATTAAAAAAAAACTGAGTATTCGTAGATTAATATTTTATCCAGAAGAAAATGGATGTACCTAAGTCCAGCTACTAATTACTTTCAATTTTTTAAATCTTATTTGAGAAATTCTGTGCATAGCCGTTATTTCTCCTTTTACTAATAAATGCGAAATATGTGTGAAAAGAAAACAAAAATATTATAAAATATAATAATTTGCAAAGCCAGGCGCAGGTAGTACAGAGGGTGATCCAGTAGATGACACATCCAGCGACTCGAGTGAACAGAGCACAGACAGCACGCGCAGCGAAGAAGACGTTCCGAGGCGCTCTCGACCACGGAACAGGGCTCCGCCCCCTGCCCCCGTACCGCCTATTACTAGAAACGCGTATGTAGAGGTTTTTAACTTGGATAATTGTAATGATAAAGGATAATCATGACCGCCTCGAAGATAACTGCAGATTTTATTGTAGGTACCTAAGTTTTTTTTACTTTTAATTATTCTTCCCGAGTGTACAATGTTCTAAAATTCAGAAAACTTAACTTCAGAGCGGCCATTACTTGTCGACTGTATTGGAATTACATCAAAGTCGAAAACTACCTAAATTCAGCTTCAAAGGAAGAAATTTAGAGCTATTATACGGAACTAACGAAAAGTAAAAAACAAAGTGTCCTGTTTCTCTGCGTGGTGAAGTGACAAGTCATTGTTATTGACAGTGGTCGCCGCGGTCGCGTACCGGGTAGGCTGTGGGTATCTTCTCAATCAGCTCGAAGTAATCAAGACGGACAGAGACGTTTCGAAGAGAAGGCCGCCCAGCACATGCGCGTGGCGCTCGCCAGGCGACACCACCATACATCTAAGCA